>CAUYQG010086526.1:0-101619 GCA_963574415.1 Tarsius wallacei
CCTGGCCACTGCAGCCTCGACCTGCTGGGCTCTGGCGATCCTTCCATCTCAGTCTTCCAAAGAGCTGGAACTACAGGTGCGCACTACCACACCCGGCTAATTTTTTGATTTATTGTAGAGATGAGGTCTCACCAAGTTGCCCCAGTGGGTCTCGAACCCGTGGGCTCAGGCAATCCACTCACCTCAGTCTCCCAAGGCACGGGATTACAGGCTGAGCCATCGAGCCCGGCTAGAGAATAGATTTCTAACTTTCATATAACTCTGTATTATCCACTAGTCTGTTTTTAAATGTCTATGGCCTCTTAACTTTATGTATGTTTTGGGGCCTTCTTCCCTTTCTTGATATTTTCCCAATTTGGGGTAGTGGTAGTAAGAGATTTCATTTATAATTTGAAGATGCATATTTAATCATTCTGTGTTTGGAAAACAAACCAAAAAGTTAATTATTTTCATAATACAAATAATAAGAAAGGAAAGAGAAATTGTTTGCCTGGAGGATATATATAAAGAATATAATGACCTCAACAAAGAGCAGCCTATACCCTGCCATGGAGTATGTGAGTCTGGTTGTATGTTGACCAAAGGGGGCACAAGTTTTAAAAAGGCGAGAATCACCACTGCTCTGTGACCGGTGTTTGGGGAGAGGTGCTTTAGCCATCGACTGTAAAAGGGAAACTCACACTGCTTGTTTCATGTATCATCTTCTCTTTTTTTTTTTGAGTTGGAGTCTCACTCTGTCGCCCAGACTGGAGTGCAGTGGCACGTTCCCGGCCACCGCAGCCTCAACCTGCTGGGCTCAGTGATCCTTCCGCCTCAGCCTTCCAAGTAGCTGGCATTACAGGCGCGCGCTACCACGCCTGGCTACTAGTTTTTGATTTATTGTAGAAACGAGGTCTTGCCAAGTTGCCCAGGCGGGTCTCAAACCCGCAAGCTCAGGCAATCCACTCACCTCGGCCGCCCAAAGTGCTGGGATTACAGGCTGAGCCACCGAGCAGGCCTTGTATCATCTTCTTTAGTGAAAACATGATGTGTACAACCTAAGAACTGAAATGAATGACACTGTCCCTTTCTAGTTAGCGGTAGTTTCAGTTTCACTGCATACAAGGGAACTAACATAAAGAGAGAAAAAGTTACACATTAAAAAAAAGTTAGAGATAGCAATGATCTGCCTTATCTTGAGTCTAATATAAAATTCTACTTAAAAATCAAACAAATATTGACTGAACTTTAAATGAGGTCATTAACTAAAAGTCAATAAAAGTTTTTCAGACAGATCAACTTTATTTGCATACAGATAAGGGGAAAACCAAGACCAATTATGTTTCTTCTAAGATAAAATGAAAGTTAAAAGGGATTTCAGGCCAGGCATGGTGGCTCACGCCTGTAATCCCAGCACTTTGGGAGGCTGAGGCAGGAGAATGGCTTGAGACCAGGAATTCAAGACCAACCAGGGCAACGTAGCAAGACCTCATCTCTACAAAAATAAAAAAGTAGCTGCGTGTGGAGATGCGTGCCTGTTGCCCCAGCCACTCAGAAGCCTGAGTGAGAGGATCGCCTGGGCCCAAAAGATTGAGGAGGTGAGCCATGATTGCGCCACTGCACTCCAGCTTTGGCAAAAGAGTGAGACCCCGACTCAAAATAAAAAAAGTATATAGTTGGCTCTCCGTATCCATGGATTCAAACCAATCACAGATCAAAAAAAACTGGGAAAAAAGTCGGATAGTTGTGGTTGTACTGAATACACACAGCCTTTCTTTTGTCAATATTCCCTAGATAATACAACACCCAGTTACATAACATTTACATTGTATTAGCTATTATAAGCAATCTAGAGCTGATTTAAAGTATACAGGACAAAGTGTGATGGTTACATGCAAACACTATGCCACACCATTTCATACAAGGCATCTATTGATTTTGGTATCAGTGGGGGAAGAGAAGAGTTCCTGGAACCAATCCCTAATGGATAGAGAGAGACAACTGTCTTCGTGGGTAGAAGCAGACATTAGACCAAGATCCTGCACTCCTGAGTGCTACAGTCTACTCTCCTTCCACTACACAATGCTGTCTCTCTTGGTCCCTGCACAGACAATTCCTAAAGAAGAAATACACTATATTGTGTAAGCACCTATATTTATGTGTAGGTATCTCTGTAAGAATTAAAATCTCTACAACAATAGGTAACTAAGATTCCAGTGACCTAAAGTTTAAACTGAATTAAAACAGCAAGTTCTTCTATCTTTAAACACAGAGAGAGAATATGGATATAATAAAAATCAGAAAGGCTCTTACAATCTTTAACTGTGTTCACTAATCACACAGAATCAGAGATAAAGATGGCAGGCAGATGGTTTGGTAAAAGATCATTTGTGGAGAAATGCTGTAACTTTCTCTAATAAAAATGTATTTAATCAGCTTTATGCATATAATTTTATTCCTGACTTTATAAACAGGTATGTGAATATGAGGATCAATTAACTGTTTTCAATGTTAGAACTCTCACTATTTTCAGGGCCAAAAAATATTTTCCAAGAGAATCTCAATGCATTACGTAAACTTAGCAACTCAAATATTTACTAAAGGTCACTTTAAAATAAAGAAGAGAGTAATTTTTTTCTTTGATGATGCTATCAAGTTTAATACGACAGAGTCTACATTTCAAGAACGCTCCAAAGCCGGGCTCGGTGGCTCAGCCTGTAATCCCACGCCTTGGGAGGCTGAGGTGAGTGGATTGCCTGAGCCCGCGGGTTCAAGACCCGCCTGGGCAGGTGAAACCTCATCTCCACGATAAATCAAAAAAAAATTAGCCGGGCGTGGTAGCGCGCGCCTGTAATTCCGACTACTCGGAAGGCTGAGGCAGAAGGATCACCGGAGCCCAGCAGGTCAAGGCTGCGGTGGCCGGGAGCAGCCACCGCACTCCAGTCTGGGCGATCGAGTGGGACTCCAACTCAAAAAAAAAAAAAAAAATTAAAGCACATCACATGGATAGGTGGTAAATGATGCAGAACAAATAACTTAAATGGTACAAAATGTACTAGGGTATTATTAGGGCACAGATCATTAACAAAAATGGAACTCTTTTGTCTTCCTGAGTGTGAGCAGACAAGAAGGCAGAGGTGTCGCCCTGCTGCTCATGATGTGCCTTTCAGGGAGTGGATGGAGGGAGAACTCACCTGGAATACAGTGAGAAGCGCTTGAGGGAAATTGTCAAAGGTGCTCCGCTTGGTTTGCGTTTCATCGAAATTAAACTTGCCGCCAAACAGTTGCATCCCAAGCAAGGAAAAGATGATAATGAAGAGAAAAAGCAGAAGCAACAGCGAAGCGATGGACTTCATGGAGTTTAACAAGGATGCCACTAAGTTACTCAGGGAAGTCCAGTGCCTACAAGTCAAGACAAGAGTGTGCTCAGAGCTCAACGGAGCACAACGTGCGGGACGGAGCCCGATGTCAACTGGCCAGGGACGTGACTGGCTACCACCTCACACTCATAAGATACCTGCAGTGAGACCCATGTTTCCTTACCTGGTCACTTTGAAGATTCTCAAGAGGCGCACACACCGAAACACAGAGATCCCCAGGGGTGACATGATTTCCAGTTCCACTAAGATCGTTTCAGTAATTCCACCACACACCACGAAGCAATCAAACCGGTTGAAGAGAGAGACAAAATATGCCTGGAGGCCCAAGCTGTACATTTTTACCAGCATCTCGCAGGTGAACAGAGCCAATAGGACTTTATTAGCAATATCTAGAAAAACAAAGAGGCACCTGTCTTCAGGATCTTGTGCAAGACACTCACCCTTCTCTTTCCTCCTTGCACCTCTCTCTCATCAGTCCCCGCAGGAAATACACCAATACCTTGTCCCTCTCTTTGTTGCCATTCCCATGACAGAAACAGGGCTTAATGTTGTTGGTCTGTTTGTCCGCAGGCTCTGGTCCTGCTTCTGCTACTACCTAGGTCTGTGACTCTTGAGAAGTGATTTGATTCTTCTGGACCTCAATTTAACTGACTACAAAATAGGGCGAGAGGCAGCTTATCACAATCTCTGAAGCGTTTCAGGTCTAAAAGGCCACAGTTCTGCACTGAGACCATCACACTATATGTTTTTCTTTCAATCACACACACAAAAAGACCTCCTGATCTTGCTATTGTACCATGCTATCAGAACGAGTCCCCATCAGTGTTATTCCTAACAGCAGAAAATAGCACAGAGCAGGCTGGAGAGGTAAAAGGAAGTAGATCTGACTGCCATATGAACACACACCAAAGGATTGGGCTTTCTTTAATGCAAAGAATACGCTTCTTTGCATAAATTTGTTATAACTAGGATTATAAGCTTACCAGCAATCAGAAATGTAAGGAAGGACTTTTCAACAGATCAAAGTGCCAAACCCAGAATGAACTGTCTCTGGGGATGAGCACCCCACAGCCCCTTGCTGAGACATTCGAAACAGGGGACCCAAAACCATTTGCCAAAGTACTAAAGGGGAAATAAAGCTTCCCCAATGGGGGCAGGGAGAAGGGATTATGGGGTCCCTTCCAACTCCAAGACCCCTTGGTTCTAAGTTATCTCAGGGTTAGGACAGTTAGGTGCTTGATAAATCAGCTCCAAGGTGCTACACCACATGGCACAGACTGCATCCTCACTCTAGTGCTTGCCTGTGTTTGGATGGTCGTTGTACCCTCTCCAAGTTAGTCCTTACTAGAAATGTTCCAATACTTTACTACGCACCAGTCAGATAACACTAAACAACAGTTGTACAGCCACGGGAACCTCTTATTCAGAGCAAAAAACGAATGGCCTCTACTTGTACCTTGAATCTGTGTCAACCAATCCGGCTGATTGTAGTGCTCAGAGGAAATGGTTAAGGTATTGAGAAACACCAGGACAATAACCAGCCAGTAAAATGTGACAGACTTCACAGCAGCCCTACATCTTCTGCGATTGAACCGGTTCCAGCGACGCCAACGTCGACTGAAAGACAAGCAAACGTTATTCCCTAGATGACAGATACCGCATCCCAATAAACGTGGCTGAGAAATCATTTGGCTTTAATGTTGGGGGTCAATCAGGGTGGAACTGCAGGAAGGAAAGATGAGAAAGGAAAGGTGTAGAAATTAACAGGCCTTGTAATGAAAAGTATGTTGGTCCTAAAATTCAACTTTTAAAATATACTCTTGACTTGATCATGCTATCAGTTTCCTTCCCTATGGCTTATAGAGAACCCCAGAATCTGTCATACGCGGCCCTCAAGCGGATTAGAAAATCTAGATATGCATAGATCCAGGTGCAGATGCAGAACTGTGCTTGCACACAGATGCGTTTCATATCCCCACCATATGGGACGTGGATCTGCTCGTACCATCAGTGCAGAGAGCCACTTAGCTTATTATGCACATCTCTTGCAGCATCTCAATTATCATACAGAATTTATCAGGCAGCAAAGTGCTCTAAAACCACAGTTTTCCTTTTAGGGAATCTTTCAATCCTTTCTTAAATCTCCAAGGTTTCTCCAGAGCTTGGCAGAGTTGTCAGAGCTGAGTAGAACATGAGTCTTCATTCTGAGTCATCAGGTGCCCTTTCTAACTAGTGATGCTCAAAATATACCTTTAAGAGAAGAGCCAATATTGAATCGTGTTTTCATAAAAATAAAATGAGCTGAGCCAAACAGACAAGTAGCATGTCCTCCACCTACCTTAAGTTCCTATTTGTCATTAGAGAAAAATGTCTCTCCCTCAGCCTGTCTCCCTGTGGAAAACCTCCCTTGCCACAAGGGGATGGTTAGGGAAAGTGCTCCATGAACTGCAGCTCAGAGACCTGGATCCCAGGGAAGAGCCAACCTAGTTGTGAAGCCAATTCACTCCAGGCTGTGCTGCCTCACTGGCAGCAATGGGGCACTTCCTGTGGGGCCTGAGTCAAGAGAAATCTCCAGGCTGTCCAAGATGCAGTCCTGGCTTTGTTGCTATGCAGAAAAAAAAATCTGTAACCCAGGAAGTGAGCAGAGAAAGAGTCGTGCCAGCTCTTCACCAAGACCTGGGTCAAGCAAGATGCATTTTGTTACTGTTCTTGCTATGCAGTTTCCATTGGAAAGAACATCTAGAAACATGATGACCCGAACAAACTCTACTGAGGGCACTAGACTGTCCTGCTGACAGCTGGTCTTCTCCTGGGATACATAATTCAGAACACATAAGCAGAGTGGTCTGAAAAAGACCCAGCCCTGGTTTTTCGGGATGACAAGGCACAAGTGTCTCCCAAATCCAGAAGCCTTATTGTCTCATCCTCTGGAATCTTGTGGTACTCCCCACCTTACCCCTCACTAGGCTCTGAGAGCCTGGATGACCAGGGCTGTTCTTTCATGAGACCAGCATTCCTGAGCACTATGCGTCCAGGTGCTGGGCAGATGGAGATGAAGAAGTCATGGTCCCACAGCCCTTGTCTCTGAAACGCATACAGGGCTGTGGTATATTATGACCATAAATTCACACCCAGTACTATTCCCAGGGACAAAGAGAAAGGAGTCATGAATGCTCTTTGGAAGAGTCATGGAAGACTTCTCTGAAGAGTTGAGTAAGATGGTTGGGTACCCAGGGGGCAGAGGGAAGGGTACTCTACCCAGAGGAGACAGCATGATCAAAGGGATGAAGGTGGGAAAAAACAGTGTGTGGTACCTCTGAAAGTGAGAACTGTTGACTACAGCTACAACATGGAGCCTACGGGAGGAATGTCAAAGGATGAGGCAGATGGGGAGCTGGGGGCCAGATGATGAAGGCATTTATATGCCCTTTGGCAAAAGGGAGCCACAGAAGGGATTTTAATTTTTTTAAAGTCAAGTTTATTGAGATAAAATTTATACATGGTAAAATTTATTCTTTTTGTACTCAAGATATAGAATATTTCCATCACTCAAAGAAGTTCCCTCATGGCTCTCTGTAGTCAACCCACCATCCTCACCCTCAGCTCCAAACAACTACTGATGTGCTTTCTGTTCCTATTGTTTTGTTTTGTTTTTTCCCAGAATGCCACATAAGACAGAACTGCATAATATGTAGCCTTTTGAGAGACTGGCTTCTTTTACTTAGCAAAAATACTTTGGAGGTTCATCTGTGCTGCTATACGTATCAGCTGTTTTTCTCCTTCTTATTGCTAAGTAGTATTCCATCATATGAATGAATTGCAATTTATCTAATCATTCACATTTGATGGACATCTGGGTAATTTCCAGTTTGGGGTAATTATGACTAAAACTGCTATACACAATCATGGAGAAACTTTCTGTGCAGGCATGCACCTTTTAGTCTTCTTACATAAACACCTTAGAAGGGGGATTGCTGGGCCATATGGTAAATATGCACTTATACTTCATAAGAAACTACCAAATTACTTTTTAACACCTGTGTCATTTGACATGTCCCCCAGCACTGTATGAAAATTCCGACTAATCAGCATCCTTGTCCAAACTTCATATTATCAGATTATTTAAATGTGATCCACTTAATAGGTATGTAATGATAGCTAATTGTGATTTCCATTTGCATTTTCCTAATGACCGATGGCCATTTCATATGCTTATTTGCCATCCACAGTTCTTCTTTGGTAATGTGTCTGTTAAAATCTCTGCCCATTTTTAATTGGGTTGTCTTCTTATCGATACTATTCTTTGTGTGCTATTCTTTATATATGCTAGATACCAGTCCTTTATTAAATATGCTTTGCAAATCTTTTTATCTAAGTCTGAGGCTTATCTTTTTATTTTCTTTTGAAGAGTAGAAGTTTTCATTTTGATGATGCTCAATTTATCAGTTTTTTTTTTTTTTTTCTGTTACAGACAGTATACTGGGTACTGTATCTTGAGAAATCTCTGCCTAATTCCAAGGGCAGAAAGATGATCTCCTATGTTTGCTGCTAGAATTTTCATGGTTTTGGGCTTTATATAAAGTTCTTTTTTGATTTCAAGTTATTGTTTATATATAGTGGTAAAATGTTTTTAATTGAAAAATAATGCTTACATGGAAAATCCTAGGCATGTGGTTCAATCAGTTTTACCAACTGAACATGTAACCTGCATCCACATCAAGAAACAGAATATTATGAGTCCCCTGGGAGACTTCTTGAGCCTCCTTTCTATGGAAAACTGGAAACAAACAAAGCAGGAAAGTGACAAGTAGTATCTCTCTAAGAGAAATGAGAGAGAATATGAAGGATCAGTTGGGAGGCAAAAAAAGTTTGTGATCATGTCTTGTCTTGCTGGTTTATCTTAAGGGAGGTCTTCAGCACCCATCACACTACCCCCCAAGGCAGGCTCATCATGTTCCACGGACTGACTGAAACTTGGTATCAATGCCATCAACCACAGGGTAAAGCTCAAGTCCAGAGCAATTCTATGTAAAATTCAGAAGACAGAACATAAAAAACCAACACACAGGCTAAAGAAAAAACACAAAGATGATACTGACCTGAGTTTGGATTTTGAGATGGCTTGACTGAAAAGAAAGACAAAAAGTGTTAAGATTCCTGTTTGGAAGATTTGAATACCACCCCACCCCCCCCAACCGCCGCTATCATTTCAGCTGAGACACCGTAAAAGCCATGCACAGAAGCCTGGACTTAGCATCCATATGGTTACCACAGAAGGCCAGCTGGGGTATGGATAGAGCAGAAACGGAGGTGCTGCCAGTGCCAGGCAGGCAGGCTGAGCACTCTTGAGAGCCTAGGCAAGAGGAGACTCAGTTAGCTCCCCTGGTGGTCCTGGCAACAGGCAGGATGGCAGGGGTTCTTCTCCCACCACCCCAAACAGAAGACAGCAGCGCCTCTCCTGCTTGCAATGCAGCCACTCATCTCTAGAACAGCACTAGGAGTCCCAGAGCTGCTGCTATTCACCCACTGGGTGATATGAGAAAGCAGCATGACTTTTTGAACCTCGGTGTTCTCATCTGTAAAATGGGGAAGACAAACCCATTTCTTGACTGCTTCATGACATTGCAGGGGAGGCAGAGCAAGAGAACGGAGGCAAAATCACTTCATAAACTACTATGCATTCTTCCTGCAACACGTCATTTTTATGAAACTCTGCCAAGAATAAGATCGAGTTCTCTTAAAAATGACACCTGTACTTTACAGCGATAAGACCTAAAGGATCCCAGCAGGAAGCAAACAAAGCAAAACTAAACTGCACAGGGTTTCCCAAAGCAGGCAATGCCCGGCACATTCTGCACTGCTGGCCCCCAGCTGCTGCAGCCCAAGTCATCTAGAGAAAAGCCAGTGGGTACTAATGTGATGGCATTCTCTGAGAGGAGAGGGTGGTGCAGAACTCCAAGGAAAAAGGGCCAGGCACAGAGGAGACAGGGCCTTATCATCCAGTGACCAGGTCTGAGGTGGGGAAGTTCCCGTAAGCAAAGGATAACTTAAATATGTAGCATGTTCTAGTCAGCGACTCTGCCATACAAGCTCTTCTTCAGAAGCATAGATGCCAAACCCGGACTGGAAGGAGAATCAGCCTTTACCCCCACCGCCGACACCCAGAGGGCCCCGCCTTGGCCGCGCCTCTTCGTCTCCACCAGCACCTAGTGAACACAGCGGCGGCTGGTTAACTGCCACCCTCTTTCACCTCAGTGGGGACTACTTCCTCGGAAGAGGCATGCATGTGAGAGGCTGGGGGCCCGAGGGGCCTGGCACAGGAGGAAGAATGCCTGATGGAGGGGGAGCCCACCCACCCCGCCTGACCCAAGGCAATGGCCCCAGGGTACCACTGTCCTGGGCCATCCTCCTCACCGCCCACTTCTCTGAGACAACAGCAAGGAGAAGGAGGATGATGGCCTCACACTCACCAGAGACTTCCACAGCAGCCTCGGGTCTCGCCTTCCCCACTTACGTTCTCTGTGTTCACAGACTCTGTCTCACTGGTGGGCATGCTGGCTGTGGAGAGAAGGTTTTAGATGGCACACTGGAGGTGCTGCACACCTGGGAGCAGG
The DNA here is from genome assembly GCA_963574415.1 of Tarsius wallacei. Taxonomy (NCBI): domain Eukaryota; kingdom Metazoa; phylum Chordata; class Mammalia; order Primates; family Tarsiidae; genus Tarsius; species Tarsius wallacei. The sequence continues at coordinate 9,974 of CAUYQG010086526.1, forward strand.
CCAGATTGGACCTCTGCCCCCAGACAGACCCCAGGAACCCAGAGGAGACTGACGAGAGCCTCAGGGCCTTGTCCATCAAAAGGAGTGCCGAGTAGCCAGGCACCTCCACTGCAGGCAAGGTTGTGCTTTCACCATCTGCTGAGAAAGTCCCCAGAGTCCTCTGCCAGGAGGAAATTCTGTCCACCCAGAGACCTCACAAGAAAGGAAGCCAAGGGGCCAAACTGAGTCCTGTCGCTGGGCCTAGCACCAGCTTATTCTCCTGATCTCCAGGATCACACTGGAGCCACCAAACATCTCCATTGCAGGTACATCTTTGCTTGACCCAACAGTTATATACAGAGTATCTGTGAACAGACCTAACATTTCACAAATATTTGATTTCAAACTTACTGAGGGAGAGAGCTACTGTGCATGGGGAAGGCACTGCACGAAGGTACCATGCACAAAACCTTTTTAAAAAGTTAAAAGCTCAGCTTATCTGTTGCTAATTTATCTGATGTCTAAGTTCTGCTGAGCTTGTGAAGCTAATAAGCAGAAAGTTCTTACCAAATAAGCTGGCACTAGAGTACAGGGAAAGTATCATCTCCAGGGCAGGAAGAGGAGAGGGTAAAAGTTTTTACCAGTTAGTGAGCAGAGGGCAAAGCTGACTGTGGTCCCCATGCCACTGAGGTCTCTGGGCACATCTCACTTCTCCATGGCAGGATTCAGAGCAGAAGTGGAGGAAATGTTGGAAACATGTCCACTAGTATTTGGAAGTCTGGGGACCACCCAGGGCCACCATCTGACATGAGTGTCTTTTCCCATCCAGTGGATACAACCCCATAAATGTCACAAAGTGTGATGGAGCTTAAGCAGTGAAGGAAGCACAGAGAGGAATACTCCTTCCCTGAAAGGTGAGTGTAAGACAGCCCCTCCCCGGCAGACTCCATTCACTGTGAAAAGAGCTACTTCAAGGGTCTGTGCAAGAAGTCTTGGCATAAAGAATGACTAATTGTGGTCTGGGCATAAGAGAGGAGGTCACCGAAGATCAAAACATGGGAGAAACACCCAAACATGTGTTCTTCTTTTTCCTGATGCGCAGTTATGACCTATAGTGACTGTTTTTACAGACTTTACGGTGTGGACAGGAAAGCCTCCTCCTGTGGGCTCTGCCCACATGGCTCCTCCAGCCTCCTCTGTGGACCCTGGCAGTGGTGCCTAAGGTGTCATGGTGAAGCTTACGAGGCCCAGCCCAGGTGGGACAGGAGTTGCATCTCTGCTGCTGACCCTGCCCAGGCCAGAGACCTCAGGCCAGAGACCAGAGACCAGAGACCTCAGGAAGGGAACCACAAGAATAAAAGTGGAACCAGCTCCAAGAGCCCAGGAAGGGAACCACAAGGGACCTCAGGAAGGGAACCACAAGAATAAAAGTGGAACCAGCTCCAAGAGCCCAGGGGTCTGAGAAATAAGTTTCTGAGGGTACCAAAGAAGACTCCTGATCCCGTTCCTTTTGTGAGTACACAAGAAATTGAGCCTGCCAGAGCAGGAACCTCAACAGTCACACCAGGAACATTTGGGCAAAGATTTCAAAAGCCAAGGTTACATGAGTAAAATTGCACTATTTTATTACGCTACTGGTTACTCTCCTAGAAGAGCTTTTTTCTTCCTTCCTAAGTTAAAATAAACCAATTATAAACCTCGATTCACTTTTTTACCACTTGATGCACAAACAAAAACACCAGAGAAAAACAAACGAGCCCCCTCCCCAATCCGATCACGGAAAAATCTTTAACAAAAAACTCCATTAACACACACAAACACACAGGAAGCTACTCATGCAATTCTCAACTGTTCCTTGCTCTGATTCAGCAGAAAGACTAGAAGACTATAAAATTCAACATGGAAAAAGCACAGTGGGAGACCCTTTTCAAATATGACCATGAGTCATCTCTGTGCAACATTTGCCTTGGCAGGTACAATAGTGACTGAGGGAACCAGAAGTCGGGGCAGTGGATGAGGGGAACCAGCAGGCCTGGTTCTGTTCTGACTCTCCCAGGGCTACTCCCTCTTCTCTCCAGGCCTCACTTTCCTGTCAACAGAACAGTGGTGCAAAGTCCACAATCATCTTAAAATCGTTTCCATCTCTCACAGTTTGCTATCTCATGGTTCTAATGCTAATCATATCAGAACATTCGTCATTATTTCCAAAAGAGCAAAATTCTGGACAGGTTAAATCTCTGTGGCTTTTTACTTCCAGGACTGTGTCTCACACAGGTATTGGTACAGTTGCTGCACTTCATTCCTAAAGCTTCAATTTTCAAGAAATCTGATTGAAACAGATAAATTACATATGGCCTATGGGAAAGGAGGACATCGGTTTGCATTTCTGGCTCCATGCCAACTCTTAATATAACTCTGTAGAATGTACTAGTTGCTCCCTAGACCAACTAGGGAGAAAAATAGGAAATAAAACAGAACTCCCACATAGCAACTAAGAGAGGATGGTGGTCACAAGGCACCATGCCAGGGCTGCACTGACAGCAAGGAAGGGTCCTCCTGCTGACCAAGCTGACTCCATTCTTCAGGTTAGGTAGGAGAGTGACCGAGAGCAGGTGTGCGGGTTGGCCAGATCTAAGTTTATTCCCATGTTTGTGACCTGACTTCCCCACGCCTCCATTTCCTTATCTGTAAAACGGGGAGTACCTTCCTCAGGAAGCTGTTGGCAGAACTAGAAGTGAGATGAGGCATGCAGGGTGTCGGGCCCCCAGCACTGAATGACAAGTGAGGCCCACAGACATGAACTTCGACTGTCGTCTCAGAAGAATTCTCCTGGAACTTTCTGGAAGCAAAGCAACCAGTCCAGTGTCACTTTGCCCTGGCCATGTCCATCATCGCATGGGGGCATCCAGTGTGAGCAATCTTCCACACTTCTGAGTCAGCTTTGGCCATCATCACTCTTGGTTTGTACCTTTCTGTCTTAAACTGAGTTATTGGCTAACTCAGTCTGCTGTAGAGATGGTAACTTCTCCTGTCATAATTATTTGACACCTACAGAGCCAGCCACAGGCACATAATAAATCATCTATTCCAGAATGATGCTGCCAGAGCTGAGGAGGAGGAGTGGAGGGAGGAGGAAGAGGACAGTGACAGCCAGAAACTGGCCACCTATTTGGTCCTGGAAACAGATCTTGATCCAGTCCCTGCATCTGTGTGTGGGAGCCAAGCTCTGACTAGGGCCCTGGAAGCCTTGCTGTCTTCTCATCCTCACTCCCTATGACAGGACAGACAGAATCTCCTTTTCCAAAAGTATAGAAAAAATCAGGCCCAGCGGGTATTGCCAAAGACCTCATTTGTTAAAATTAAAATATTTACCCTTCACTTGCACTAGGCGCTCATTTTTTTAAAGTGTTAACAAATTGATATGAGTTTGACTTCACTGAGCCCCAACAGGATCCCATCTATGTTTTTAAAAATCAAGACAAAATCTTAGACTGTTAAAACCGGAAGGGGCTTCTGAGAGCATATGAATGAACTCTGTGACTTCACAGAGAGAACTAGTGACTTTCCTCGGGACACAGCTCAGACTGAGAAAGCTCTCCTGACTTCTACTCAGCATCCTTCCCACCAGGACGTGCCACCCCTGTGGTCTCAGCACATTCTGAATTATGCTGGTATACATTTTGGTGTTGGTGTGCACTTAAAGCTACAAGTCAAAAAGTTCCAGAAAGTCAAGTAGTTCTAGTATCCATCAGGGTTGGCTTGCTCTTCTGATGAACTTTATGAACCCCTAGAGACCTGGCATATAACCAGATGATCTTCCAAGAAATAATCCCTGTGGCTGGGGATAGTACAAAAATCAAGCTGCGTTAATGACTATTGGAATTTTACAAAAATCCAACCAGAAAGAGTTATAAAAACCCACATAAGTGAACCTATGGGCAAATTACTGGAACACATGCATTCCTCCTAACTGGCTTCCTCGATATCATGACTGCCCCATTCAGGGTGACCACTCTATCCCCTTCAGCAGGGATTCAGTGTTAAGTACTGAAAAGTGGCTAGGCCTCACCAGAAGTACAGGTAGACCCCTCAGACCTGCCTCCCAATGTCACCCACAGGCACCAGTCCCCTTCTGCAGAAATAAGTATGTGGAGAAGTTATAACGTCTTTTCCCTGACATATTCCAGAGAACTTTAGAGCTTTGCTGTGGGGAAGATACACACACACATACGCACACACACACGCACACACAAATTTGAAAACTATTTTCAGGGCACATGGGTGAAACCAGGCATCAGAACAAGCCTGTTATCTGTAACGGAATGCTGACTAGCACTGCAATTTGCCTGCTGAAAGTCTGGAGAAGCTCAGAGCCTGTGTTTTGCAATCTATTCCAAGTACTGTGAGCTCCAGAGTAGACCCTTTGGTTTAGAGTGTGGTGCACTGAGATGGGGCCCTGGGTGCCACTGGGGGTGAGGGAATGGTGCCAGACAGTGGCCCTGCACAGCCTGGACTGTAACGTGAATTTTCAATGCCTTTGCATTGTCTGGAGGTGTGGTCATATTATTTCTCTGTAAGATCTTGCACTGTGCCTGGATACCATCATGAGCAATGTCACACAAAATAAATCAGGGGACGACATTGTTTCTCAGGCCAGAACAACTAATAGCATTTTTACCAACGTGTAGAAATTTCTCCATCTACTCTTACTCTGCAGGACAACGTACTTCTCAACCAAATCTGCCTGGCTTGTGAATTCAGAGGCAAATCAACATGCGTGCATGCACACACACAGTGAATGAGTCTATGTGTGGGTTTCCAAATAGCAACCTCAAAATTATGTTCATCATTAACAGGCATATCAAAATCTCAGACCAACTTCCTTCAGTGATGGAGGCTAATGAGGTCAAAGACTCTAGACGAGATGTCAGAAAAGTTTGATTCTCATCATCAGGCGATAAGGAGTCGAGTGTTTTTTTCACACCGTGCTTAGTTATTTGATCTGTAAAATGAGATGTAGGACAATATCATCTCTAAGATCCACTTACCTCTGACCTGCTATAATTACAGGAAAGCAGAAACACCCACAAGCTGTCTGGTTTTACTACCAGCAACTAGGGGGTTTCCTTTGCATTCCCCCCGCTCTGCAAGCAGGGAAGGGACAAGAAGTACCGTGAGGCCCCATCTACCACCATCAGGAGGGCAGCCAGGAGTCCAGCAGCCTGCCCAGGAGAACTGATGGCACATGCCCTCCAGGCAGAATGCCCCAGGGAGTAGGATGCAGCACAGCACTGTAGGGGCCTCAGGCAGTCACAGGAGACCCCAGGTCCTCTCATCACAGCAGCCCAAAGGGAAGGCTTGCCACATGCCACACTGAGCCCAGAGCTCCCTGTGCCTCCTTCTGGCACCTGTCACATCAGCAGACTGGTTCACAGATGTCCTGGGCCTCAGAGCCTCACTCCTCTGCTCTTCTCCATAGGACAGGCTTTCTTGCACTCAGGGATTTCTTTAGCACTTTCTTCCATGATGCAGCAGCCTAAAGCATCTCATTGTTTCCTTTCAAAGGAAGGGGCAGGGGGTGAGGTCGGACAGCTGAGCACTGGCAAAGTCATGGCTGCCTTCCTAGGGGACAGGGATCTGACACCAAGATCCTGCATTTTCATCTTATTTTCATGACAAGTATGTGCAGCACCATAATGTAACATGTCTGTCAAGTCCAAAAGGATCCTAGACAGCCCCTGAAGGCATGTGCACATGCCAGTAGTGACACATTAAGTCAACACAGGGTAACAGCCTCTCATTACTGTAAAGAAGCCAGTCTCTTCTTAGAGAATGTAGGTCAAGGCCAGACCAAGGTTTCCATGTCTCAAGCAAGAATTAAGCCAAAACAATAACTACTTCTGTATGCCCAGTGACACGGGTGACACAGCATCCACACAAGGGCTTCCACCCCACATGATGCCAGCAGTGTCAGGGTCCTTTCTCAGGGACCCTAGGTATTTCAGGTAACAAAAGACAAGCGCCACTCAAAGTTTCCTAAAAATTTGCTGCTTTCTGAGATCTGCTGCTTCCTCTCCCTGTAGATCACAGAAAATTAATAGAAAAGCCACAAGAATCCTTAAAAAGTCACAAAGCCCAAGCCCCAATTCAGGAGAGTGGGCCCAAGGAGGGGTATTTTCTCTTCTGGGGACAGTAACCATTCATGTCCTTCTGGTAGCCTACCCAAAGCTCCATTCCTAAGTCAGTCTTCTTCTTCTTCTTCTTTTGAGTAGAAGTCTCACTCTGTTGTCCAGATTGGAATGCAATGGCATGCTTACAGCCATTGCAGCCTCGACCTCCTGGGCTCAGGTGATCTTCTGCCTCAGCCTTCCAAGTAGCTGGAACTACAGGCATACGCCACCATGCCTGGCTAAATTATTTTATTTATTGTAGAGATGAGGTCTCGCCAAGTTGCCCAGGCTGGTCTCAAACCCGTGGACGCAGGCAATCCTCTCGTCTCCGCCTCCCAAAGTGTTGGGATTACAAGCATAAGCCACCATGCCCAGCTCCTAAGTCAGTCTTTACAGACATTTTTTCCTTGGTCCATGACAATATTTCCAGCTTAGCAGAAGCCCATTCTTGCAGAGGTCTTCAACAATTTCATCAAGTCCAGCCTCCTGTTCATAAATTCCTTGTAAACACTAAAGCTAAATAAGTCAGCCCCATCTCTGCCCTTAACTCACTGTCTAACCTCAGGCAAGTTCCTCCTCCCCTCCCCCTTCTCTCGCACAGTGTACTGAGTGATAAGGGGCTTCCATCTGACAGTATCTCCATTCCTTTCCACCTGTAGGCCTTTTGATTAGTGAAAAACACTAAAGTAACCCTCAGTCAGACCATCTGTGGGTCATTCCAGTCCACTGCCCATACCCTCTGAGATCAGCATTCTCACAAGGGGGCAGAGGCCACTTCAAATGAGACAGTGCAAGGTGTCTCCTCTGCTCCCTTAGCAGTTGGTTTCATGTCCCTGCAGACTGAGTCTTCTCAAACAGATTCTTCCTCCAGAGTTGTGTGATCAGGTCTGATTTTGGTGGCAGAACTATGTTGACTGTGCCTGTGTGCACAGTCTAAACTTTGTGCTGCCGCCAAACCACAGCCGTGGCTTGGGCAGAGCAGGGCAGGGAGCCATCTGCTTATGTCTCTGCCTGCCTAGGGATAGGCCCGACAGCTACTGCAGGGATTCTGAAGAGGGGTATGTCTACCATTATTCCAGACATAACTGGAAACATAACTTTCCTACATGAGCCCATTCTCACTTACAAAGGAAAGCACCCCCAAATCTTTGCATCCCAGAAGTCTATTTTTAATTTCATTCTTTGAAGCTGCCACTACAAGCTTTAGCACAGTCCTGGGCAAACCAGCCAGAGACTGGAAGACCAACAAGTCTTTTGAAATATGAAACCTGGGTTGGAGGGTAGGGGGTAGAAATCAATTAAATAACATTATTGGAATTTCTAAACAGTTTAAATTTAAAAACATAATTTAGGGAAAAGTATTTTAAAAGCCTGTCTTCCAGTCTAAGAATATTCATGCTGAATCAAATAAATTTTTTGAGTTGGTTCAGCTGCTTCTTTATAAGGTACAGTTCAAACAAAAAGGAAACTGCAAAGCTGTCTTCTTGGTGAAGGCACACATTTCGGGTAAAGAAAAGAAGACAACATGACCAAGTTTCAAAGAAATCAAGCAACAAAAATATAGGCATCTTCCAAACACACCACACGGCACATGCATTTCACACAATGCCTATGTGTAGGAAAAGGTATCAGAGAGCTTGGGGAGAGAGTCTTCTGAAAAGAAAGCTCAGACTCAATCATTTACCGTGATCTTTAGCCCTGCGTTGGCGAAAGCAGCAAAACTTCCTTTTCTTCTTATCCTCTTTTAGCAAGTCAGCCACTGTGACCCCTTCGGGTTGAACACAGGCAATTGTGTTAACATACAGTAGAGGGCAGCAAGCACAACCTAACGAGGGGCTGAGGAAGGCCGGCTGCAGGGCCAGATGCAGCCAGAGCAGGGAGCCAGAGGCGGCCTCACCACAAGGGACTCTGCCTTCTGATACATACCCCTGAACTGGTCCTCCTCCAGCTGGGAATCTAGCTCAGGGTCTGAATGGCAGAGGGAAGTGCACATTCTGTAGCTGTCACTCACCTGTCATTCAAAACCTGTTCTAAATCAGCAACCAGTTGATCCATACTAGGCAAAGGTTTCCAGTGTTTGGTCTCCCATCTAAGGAGGGTGTTAGGGAAAAGGTGCTTCAGGGGAGTCAGGAGTCCTGGGTTCTGACTGGATGTGGTCCCAGTTAGCATTGCCATATGGGGCAGGACAGGTGGGAGTTCAAAAAGCGGGTATCATCACAGCCGCCCCCTTCCTGGGCTGGATGACGGCAGACAGGTGCTCTAATTTTGTTAAGCCTTAGTTTTCTCACCTGTCAGTAGTAGTTGTACCTGTACTTCGTAAGGTCATTGTAGAAGGTAACAGTAAATAAGGTATACAAGCAATGTGCTCAGCTTTGGCAAGGCATGGTCAGCCATTATGATTAACGTCACTACTACAACTCTGCCATGACAACTAGGTCACAAGAAAAGTGATTCTAGAATCTCCAAGTCCTTCTAATGTCATGATTCCATGATTGCTCCAAGCCAGCTAGTCTTTGGAATAAAGGCCACATGCTCCAGGGAAGTGCAGTGTGTGGGGTGACAGAGAGAATGCTGGGGTCAGCAAGGGTGCAGGGGCATGGCACTGGCACACACATTTCTAAAATTGGCATCCTTTCTGACACAACAAACTCCTTTCTCATAACCTCACCAACAAGAATGTGAATGTGAGTGTGCACACACAGGAGCATGAATTTGTGGGGATTATTGGTGGTTAATGTGTAGACTGTGGTAGAGCGTGGGTTGAAATCTCAGCTTTGCCACGTAATAGTCACGTGGCCACTGAAGGCTACTTAACTTCTTTGTGCTTTATGTTTCCTCGTCTGTCAAGTTCCTGTCTCACAGAGTTGTGTGAAAAATAACAAATTCATGCGCCCACAGCACTCAGAAAGCACCTGAAAAGTGCTAGTTATTATACTATGTTCTTTCATTCAACAAATAATTGAGTGCTCATATGTGTGACAGGCACTGTGCTTGGAGCCAGCCACACAACGGAGAGCAGAAGCAGATACTGTTCCTGCTCCCATGAAGTCACAGTCTTGTAGTAGAGAGACATTAATCAGACCTTCGCACAAACAAATGCAACACGGCAGCTCTGACAACTGCTGTCAAGTAGAGGACCACATACTCTAAAGTACAGAGTCCATTGGCAATTTGTGAAAAATAGTTAAAATTATACTTTAAAAATATGTCTATGGCACAAAGATCAATGAAAAATATCTGTGCTGAGCATCTTATGGTGGAACCTACATGCATGCTGTCTATGCAAAATCATATGTTCTTCTATGCGTAAAGTGAGATCTGAAAGAACAGGCCCCAACTGCTATGGCTGGCTTTTTCTGAGGAGAAGAGTGAATTTTATTTCTTACTTTACATACCTTGATATTATGTGACTTCTTTACAGTGGGTTAAGATTACTTCTTATAATTCATATTACTTCTTAATAATTCAAATATATTAAAAACAAATAAACAAATAAAAACAACCCTGTCTTGGGACTCTGCAGAGCTAACTGGAGTGCCCACTCCTCTTCACCTCCATGGTGGGGCAAGGATCCCTAAGTCCATCTCCCACTAGCTCTTATGAGGCTTAAGGTGAAAGCAGATGTGAAGGTGCCTTTAGAAACTGCTACTACTTTCTACCACCCAGTGGAGAGAGTCTGCCTGGGCCAGCTGACTGCTCCCAGTGCCACCCCAGTGAAGACAGTGTCCAGCCACTGTCCCCTGCACTGCCCACTCCCCACCTCCAGTCAGCTTTCCCAGTTGCAGCACATCCAGCCACCTCTCCAGAGAGGGCAGTTGACCTAGACACATGTTTACGATATGCCAATCTAACTACTGCTGTTTGCTTTACAGCTTTTAAACGAGTATTTTCCATTTTGAACTTGTGCCCTGAAGTAGTGTAATTGTGATGGAAACAATTTTACAAGTCAAAATTTCAAAACACAATCTTAAATAGGACCAGCAAATCGTCATGCCTTATGTTTGTAAGCAGCCATCCCGTTCAGGCTTTCTTGCCACTCCCAAAGCAAACACTGCAATCAGAGACATCCGGGTAGCACATGCAAAAGGGCTAAACCTGGAGTACCGAACCCTGGGGTAGCAGAGTCCCAGGGGAGGCACACAGGGCCAGTGTCACAGTCTTTAGACCTCTGAAGAAGCTGCAGAAGAGAGGCTCTCCTTTTGGTCATTCAGAGCTTCAGATATACCTTCCCTTACTTTGAGCATCAAATTACCCCACTTAGAGAGATTATTGATCATTAATAGTTCCCACAGTAAAACTGCCTGCTGTTCTGGCCAGAATTTTAGAATGAGCTTCCTTTAAAATGATTTCATTATTTTTAATGCTATTTTTTTTAAAAGACTAATCACTGACAATGAGAAGAGCTTAAAATAGAATTTTAGGCTTCCAGATTTTAATGGCCCTAGAAAAACTCCATTGTTAACTCAGAAGCAGCTGCATATGTCTAAAAAAATCACTTTGAGATTTGGCAGGGTTTCTTAAGAAACTTGAAGCTCAGCAAAAAGTTAAATAAATTATCCTTGAAATTTTACCAAATGCTCAGGAACTAACTTCCAAGGGAATGTTGTCCATTCAAATAATGGTGTAACACCAGCTTTCTAACAGCAAATTTACGAAACTGGCATTTTATATAGTCCATGAATGTACAAAGGCTAAAGCTACCTGTCACAGTCACTAGACAGCTAAGTTAGCAACCTGATGGCCTGTCCCCTTTTTCCAAGTGAATGCCTGAAACAGTGATAGTCAACCACTGATAGCATCCTGAACTCAGGAGTTCCTAACCCTAGCTTCATGGCTAGCACCTCCAGGGAACTTTAACAAAAAAGAGCCACCCCTGGCTCCCATCCCAGAATTAATCAGTCTTAGAGGGTAGAGTATGGCATCAGGAAGCATTTGAGCTCCCTAGGTGATTGTAATGTACAGCCAGCGTTGGGCACCACAGATGCAGGCAGTGACATTTAGCAGATCAGAGAGAAAAGATAATGTGAGCACATCTCCAAGTACTTGATGTGACATCTGTTCTCTGACAACAAGCACAGACAAACTAGAAATGAACTTCCAGAAAGCTGTGCTACCCTATCTCAAAAGCAATCAAGTCAACAGGTTTGTTTTCCATTGAGAACCTTACAATTTCTGAATAGAAAAATACAGGGCAATGGCCCTAAAAGAACCACCCTAAGGTTGGTTAGCAGTCTAGCAGAATCTTCAAACATACTCTGTTTAGGAAAGTCAAATGCCACATGTTCTCCCTTATAAGTAGAAGCTAAATAATGAGTACATATGGACACAGAGAGTGGAATAATAGACACCGGAGACTCAGAAGGGTGGCAACAGGAAGAAGGATGAGAAATAACTTAATGGATGTGTTGTACATTCTTCAAGTGATGGTTACACTGAAAGCCAGACTTCACCACTATGCAGTAGTATGTCCCTGTATCAAAACTGCACCCATATTCCCAAAATTTATTCCAAAAAAATCTGTTTAGGTCAAGTTTTACTGGTGTCTGGTGACAACAGCAGTAGCACGTACCACAGCTGTTGACAACACCTATCAGCATAAAACATTCGGTCCTCACAATAGCCCCATGGGCAGATATATCTTTGTCCCCCTTCTTGCAGACAAGGAAAGTGGGGCTCAGAGATGTTGGGTAATTTGTCTAACACTAAAGTCCAAATTCCAAATCACAATACTCAACTACAGCTAATTGCAGGGAAGCAGGTGTCAAGATGCCTTCCAGCCCAAGCCTTTGTCTCTTGTGAGCTCATGGCTAGCTGCTGTTAACGACTCCCTCAACCCTCCTTTGCTCACCTAGATGGAAGCTCGGCCATCAGGAAGGGTTTCTTTTCATACTGTCTCTTAATTCCTCAAGGTCTGGGAGGAAACTATCCAACTCATATCCAGGACCCAGGTGAAAATGGCAATCAGTAGAGTTGGCATCCTAAGCCAGTGGGGATATGGCCAGGAGCCCAAGGCACTGCACCATCCCCTTCCCCAGAGGTAATATAGGAGCAGGGCTTTGGTGAAAGGCACATGGGATGATCTCACATTCCTGGGAGGATGCTAACACTGTAACACTGGCACTGGCAACACCTGCACTTTTACTGTCTGCTAATCAGATGCACGGAGATGGCCTCAGACCTGGCATGTGCAGGTTGTAAATCCATGTCTGTAAGTTTGGTGAGGAGGGCCACATGAGCCTCACTGAAACCCCCTCCTCCCATGGTTTTCTCGCTATGACAGCAAGAAAATGGCTGGCAGCCATGGGGGACCACAGGAAAACCTCAACAGTACTGGCTTCTCCAGAAGGCTGCCAAGGTCTATGCTCAGGAAGGCTCCCCTACTCCTCATTGGAGGAGGCTTGGGGCTCTCTTCTTAAGTCAGTCAAATCTCATAATGGCTCCCACAGTCTAAGATTTACACCTTTATATAAAATCCTAATCGTCAAGGCTCTAGAAATCTGATGACTCGGGAAGCGCTGTAAGCCTCGCTCCACAGGAAACCCCAGCACCTGGCAAAATTAGTTCAATAAAGAACAAGGGTGCACGACAGAAATATTTGCTATTCTGGATCAAACATTAAGCTAGTTAATTATTTTGAGTCACACATCACTGTGCATAGCAGAAACAATACTGCTGATATTCCAAACACACAGTACAGCTTTATGGGTTTGGAAGCCCTAGTTACAAAGTTAATTCTGGAGACATATGAGGCTTTTAAAGGGGTGTTGTTTCTTTCCTTGACTATATAACTAAGTCATGCATTTAAGGGTCTTGAGCATTTGTCACTTTCTGTAGCTTAATCATGCCATTTCCTCAGCTTGAAAAGTTCTTGCCCTCACCCTCTGCAGCCAAAGTCTGCTCATCCACAGAGCTTTCCTGGTGTCCCCACCCACTCCAACTAGCCAGTATCATGGCACCCTTCTGGGCTTGCACAGCAGATGGCTGGGCCAGCTTCTCCATTCTGTCTTATGCTAAGCCACTGCTTCTCTATCTTTCCCTCATGGCAAGTTCTCTGAAAGGTAAAGGCATTGATTTTGTCATTACCTGGTCAGGTTCTTTACAGACAGTGGCAGAACCTAGGAAATGCTGGGCTGAGATAAAATACCCCTTACAGTACACCTTAGATTCAATGAAAATCCTTACTCCTGAAATCACAGGCCATAAAAATAAACTCCACCACAACTGACGTTAACAACACTAGAACATGGATTCCTGTCTATTTCTAGAGGAGGAGCAATGAAGAGACGAAAGGCCACTGACCTGTAAGAGGGCCACACTCAGTTCCCTGGGGGACACAGCTAAACTAGCAGAGAAAGATGCATTCTCTGGTTTACATATACCAAGCTTCACAGTGGGCTTAGAAGAGGGGAGGCAAGTGGCTGGCAGACCTCTGAGACAGGTCAGCATCCGAGCTGAAGTTTGCAAGTGAAGAAGAAAGGGTCAGGCAGACATCCCCCAGCTGTACCTACACAGCCTGCTGCCAGCAATACCACAGATGCAGACGCTCTGTGGAGGCCATGGGGTTCAAGTTGGCTCCATCGCCCAGGGGAAAGCTATGCCGAGGACATGCAGACGCCCTCTTTACATCTAATTGCAGAGCTTCGGACCAAAATGAACATCCATTTATAAGCTCTGACTTCACAATCTCACATTCAACAGCACAGCCAGCTCTAGAAATCCTCCCCACAGTCTTTGATCCTCAGGTGATAAAGCGTTGCCCCTTCCTGAGCTGGCAAGATGCAGGGAACAGAAGAAGAGGAAGGCCTGATGCCTGCCGGCTCCCTGTCAGCACACAGGTTTGAGCCAGTCACAGGCGTCCCCATAACAGAAAACACTCCCTCTCCACGGCAGCACAGATTCACAGAAGTCCAGGCCAGAAGAAAGGTAAAGACCATCCCTGTCAAGAATCCCCCCTACCATGGGTCCTTCAGCTTCCACACTCCACAACCCACAGAAGAGGCACAGACACACCTTACCCATCTTCCCTGCTGTGGCTTATCCTGACCTTCATACCCTGCACTCCAGCCAGATGCATGACCCACTGCTTCTTCTCTGGAACCTGGCCTTTGGCCATCTCCATGCCCCCTCCTGCTATTCCCTTAGGTCAGAATGTTTCTCCTGACACGAACTGTCATACCTGACATCCATCCATCCTCCAAGGCTCAGGTCAAATGACCCCCAGCCATGCCCTAGATCCCTCCTCTCAGGCCCTGAGGTACATGTCTGCCTCCTCGTGTACCCTGTAGCTCTGCTTCCATGTGCAGCATTTATTTGTGAGCCAACCTGCCTCTCCCTAGAAGGAGCAAACCTCGTCCTCTCCATCTTGGGGTTCCTCTGGTATCCAGCACCAAGCCTTGCTGAGTGCAGGACATCTGAGTGCCTCTGCTCAAGCAGGGACTTGCCCAGCCATCATCTACAAGGTAGGGCTGGCTTCAGAACCCCAGGCCTCTCGATGGACATATGCCCTTGAAATATGTCCTCAACCCTCACTATCAACTATTCTAGATTTAAAACAAATCACAAACATCTTAGTCAAATGCACTGCTGGATTTCAATTTCCACTTTTACCTGAGGCACAGACGGCCCTGGGAAGAATAAGAACATGGCTGTGGGAAAAGTATATGGTAAGAGACACCATGGTTGACAATGGCAATTAATTCCAGTGATTGACTGAGTTATCAGGCCTTGCCTCCTGCAGAAAGTGCTCCAGGGTGTCCAGTCACAGTATGAGGTGCCAGGCAGAGGGCTGCACAGCAGCCATCACTGACTCAAGTGCTTCCTTAACAACTGTCTAGAATGGTGAGCTGGTTTTTTCCCAGGACTTTGTACGGACAGCACAGGTAGAAACCACTTCAGGCAGCACAAGAGTAAGAGTCGAGAGGAACCTTGCTCTTCAAATTCTCGTCCAATAACACTGTTCACTCTGAGGTGAGGGAAACCACAACTTCCTCTCCTGTGGCGCAAGATGAATATGTCTCACCACCCCCCGTGCCCACACAGACACAGGCTTACTGAATTCCTGAAGCCAACAGTGAGTCTGTATGATCCTCGACTATAAAGCTGCCTTACTAAATACAAACCTAAACCCCAAACCTCAGGCAGAAATCCAGAGTCAGCATCAATGCACTTGCTCTCTCTGTGATGTGTGCCGGCAGAAGGAAACAGATGGCTGGGAGGAGGTCAGCCCACTCACAGACGGGGTCAGAGGCAAGGACTGCCTGCTGCCAGGTGTCTGACCTGCACTCTAGGTCTGTCTAGTCAGGGGCAGGAAGGGTACTACGTACTATTTCGTTTGCCTTCCTCCCCTCCTTCTTCCTCATTCTCAGGATCGATGTCTTCTGCTTGGGTAATCCAATCTAAGTAGCCCTTTAGATCCTCTTCCAGCTGCTGCTTCTCCCGGAGCTTCTGGAAATCTCCTCGTGCTTTAGCCTTCTCTCTTTCCTTTGAAAATTCTCTGAGGGAGGCAAAGACAACAAGTACATGTCAGGACACCCTTGGGGACCTACATCACGAGCCACCCCCCCCCCGCTGCACAACAGTCTTGTGGCAGGACACACAGCACTGAGTACAGCCACATTAGCACAGCAATGGGAGCCACACAAGTGTACAGGACATAAGACAGTGTCTTCCTAAGCAAGACTGTGGGTGTCAGAGTCACAGAGACCACAACAACACACATGCATTGTTTCTTAGAAAATGAACTCCCTTCAGGATGACAGTGATCCCAAGGAGCCTAGGCCAAAAACATGGCCAGCCTCTGACATCCCCCAACTGGAGGCCTGAACTCAGAGACGTTCTACCTTCCCCAGAGCCTCCTCAGACACCTGGCATCGCACATCAAAGAGAAGGGACCCAAGTGGGCCAGGCTGTGGTCAAAGAGAGAACCAAGTTTAGAGCTTCGTCAACACTTTTGGACAAAACTTTGCATTCATATTGTGTTCTGACCCCTTGGTCCAAACCAAGAGCTCTGAGTCTTTACCAGTGCCCACACGAAGCTCCTCTCCCCACCACCTGCAGGTTTAGGCCAGAACAGTGGATGGGGTCGGGGCAGACCCACCTCATAGCCCAGTTCACCCTTCCCAGATGGGAACTTGAGCACTGATGAAGCACTACTACTTTTCTTAACCCTTGCTACTAGTCATAATTTTTTTCCCCCGAAAGTCTCCCCTACAGGAGGGGAAGAGGCAGTATGATTTATTGCCCATTTATGGGAACACCTGCCCTGGAAAGGCTTTGGCAGACGTGTAAATGTTCCCAACTGTTGGCTGTTTACTCTACCTTCCACCATGTGTGCAATCCTATATCTATGCATATATACAAAACCCACATTCGCTCAGGCAAGTCTGAGAGTCAGGTGGACGATTACACAAATTTTATATACGAGGAACCATCTGCATTTCCAACCGTGAATTGTTATAGGAGCCAAGATATGCAAGTTATGGATTTAGTAAGTACAATTAAAAAGCTGCTAAGAAAGCAGGTGAGGTTGTAGCAATGCAGCTTCTGCACACAGACTCTGAGATTCTGACATAGGTTACCTCAGTTTTCCTTCTTGCCTTCCTTCCCAAAGCCAGTGCATCTCCCTTTCAGGGACCTACTTCATTAACCCAACCCCATTGACATGAAAAAACGACCTGCTTTCATAAAGCTCACCTCCTATTCACTCCCTTCCATCAACTCTAGGCTGTCAAAGGGCCAAACAGATACTTGAACACCCAATGACGTCAACACTTCAGATAGGAAACTGGAATCTTCGCCAAGGTGTTAGGCTACCCATGCCCACAATTAGAAAGGATCTCACTCATTGCTCCTAAATCACCCCACTTTTTGGAATCCCTAGTACCTATCCTTGGCTCTATTAACACTGGTCCACCTCCACCCCACCCCTGGAAAGTGAGGAGGGAGGCAAGGCATTGTGGTGTCCTGGGTACAGCCCACAGAGGACCTGATCCCAGCGACCTGGAGAGTGAACAGACGTTGACTTGGGACCAGACACATGCTCTGACCTCCCAGCCCAAAGTACTCCTCTCGAGGAGAACAGCTTCCTGTCTCAAAACAGGAGGGACTCTGTGCATAGTGTCTTGCTGCTCACACATGCCATGACCTGAGAATGGTTTGGGGTTTCCAGACCACCTGGGCTTCCTGATATACAGGAATTCACCAAATAACTCTGAACTCTGAAAAAGTCATATGCAATCCAAAATCACACTTGTGGAGTATCATACAGCCACAAGAAAATGAATTATATAAGCTGCTTTCTTAGATGCATTGTAAAGAACAAAGTGGACCTTCAATTCTATTATTTACCAAAAAGGATCCTAGTACAAATTTTTTTGCATGTTTTGATTCTGAACTTAGCATGCAAAATTTCGATGATTACATATAAACAGGACATTCTTATTTTGGATTCTTATTATCTGTGTTCTTGAAAAAAAGATAGTAAAAGAGTTACCCTGAAAAGCTTAAGAACTTTATAAAACAAATTTTGCCTTAATAACATATTTTATACATCTTCAACATTAGGGATATATAAATCCCTCTAGCAAACTGTATCACTTGTGTACATTTTTGGTGGTTGAGACAGAGTTAAATAAGCAAAACCCTATTATGACCAAAATTCCTCAGAATAAAAGACCCTGCCAAGTCCTGGTTTATGTCAGGGTTTATGGTCACTTTAAAGAATAGTCACCATTACAAAAGTACAAATTACAAAGCTGTTAATACAGACCTTCTGAACTGCCTCTAGACAGTTCTGAATGGCCTAATATTTAGTAGGCAGGTATGTACTGATTTGGGCAGAACTGAGATTTACACAGAATAAATCTCCTGCTGGCTATAGGACAGGGTGGAGGAAGAGCGCAGGAAGGTGGGGTCTGTGTGATAAACCCAGGTGCTCCCTTGGCCCTCCTAGACCACTCTGAGCTCCAAGTCTGAAGACCTGGGTTCTAGTCCCAGGTCAGCCATGTTTTTGTCCTAAGCTTCAGTTTCCTCACTTGCAAAACAGATACAATAATACCCGTTCTACTGTTTCACAGACGTTTAGTAAGATAACCAGTAAAAAGACACTTTAAAAAACTCAAAGCATGTATATGTGAAGTTCAAATGTATAACGGTTGTCAAATCCAGATATAGGAGAGAAACAAAAAAAGGCAAATGGAAGAGCTTCCTCAAGCACCAAAGAGAGAAAAATTAGGAATAGCTTTGATAGGGATCTAAGCTGCCATAACCCCATCAGAATTGGGAGACACAGAAGGACACATGGATGGATCCTAGGGCTCAGAGTGACTGCAATGAGCCAGCAGACCCACTATCAATCAGTTGAAAAGAACCTGTTCTCATCACAACTAACCTTCCATTCCAGGAAATCTTACCTCAAGTCCACTGCTTTTTGTAATGACTTCAGTGGATGATGAAAAAGTTACTCCACTGTGCATAAGAATTCATTATATTCAAAGATGCCTATTACTAAGAGATGAAATAAAAGTCACTATTTGCAAAAGTTAACAAAGCTATTGGTAGAAACCAATGTGGCTGCTGGATCCACCCTCCTAAGTACCTCAACTTGGCTCCTGGGAGGCAAAAGCAGGGGCAGAAGAAGAAGAGGGCAGAGGCTGGGAGGATGAGGGTCAAAAACAGGCTAGTCAGTCCTGGAAGGGCCCTAAATACAAAACTAAGGAACTTGACTTGCCTCCTGTAGGCAATGGGAAACCAACAGAAGCTTGACAGGACTTTTATCAGCTTTGCTCATAGGTGTCATGTGTGAAGAGGAAATCAAAATAAGGAGAAAGCAGTGGTGAAGAGGCCAAGAGGCGTTCAGCAAGCACCGGGCTGGACTGAACATTTTAAAAATGTGGTCAAAACAGCTGTCAAGCATGGTGGTTCATGCCTGTAATCCCAGCACTTTGGGAGGCTGAGGCAGAAGGATCTCTAAGAAGTTCAAGACCAGCCTGGGCAACATAGCGAGACCCCATCTCTACAAAAAACAAAACATGAACACAGTTCTCATAAAATCCCCAACTTTCTTATACTACCATTTGGAAAAGCACCTATGAGGCTTGTCACTGATCCCAAACCATCTCCATGCTACCTATGGTCACTGTCACCTCTGCCCTGTCCATGCCCGCCCCCTGGGCCTGGCACACCAGTGTCATCTTCTCAGCTAACATGGACTTTTCTTCTCAGGGCCAGGTGACATATTCCCCTCCATCTCTGCCCCCTGGCCATGTGAACATTCCTTGCCCATCTTTTCAGGGAAAAATGACAGGCTGGGTGTGACAGGAGAGTGATGGAGAAGAGAGACTGGTCTTATGTCCCCAAAGAGCTGCCATGTGAAGGGGGAAGACACCAGCTGTGGGAGCCAGAGAGTGGGCACAAGTCTTAAGACTGATTTTAGTACAGTACAAGGAAGATATTTCTGTTAGTCCAAGTTCCCGAAAGACAAAATGGGCTACTTGGGAAGCAACAACTTCCCCAGACAGAGACCTTTGGCAGAGATGGAGTAAAGCCTCGGCAGGAACACTAGAGTACAGGATGTTCTAAAGACTTGTCCAGCCTGTCCCCCCAGGCCCACAAGATATCCCCTCTACCCCTCTCCAGCTAACACTTGGCAAGATACTGCCCTATGCTGAGCTCAACTGTTGCTGTAACTCTAGACTTCCTGTCCTCCTCCATGGCTCCTAAGGGGAAGCAAGAAACCTGACTGCTATGGCTTGATTCCTTCTTTATTTTCTGCTCCTTTCCCTGGGCAACACTCAGAAACCCTCTTAGACTCGGCAGCCAGGATGTCTGGTGGCATCCACAAACAAGAAGCATCAGGCTAAATGAGTTCAGAAAAAGTGGCTGCAGGGTGTTGTGACCACAGAGCAATGGTATGGCCCTTGCCCCTAAACTCATACTACCTCCTGAAAGACCTTTACATGGGAAAGATAAACACAGCAGAACTAGGCAAAGCCTCTGGAACAAGCACAGCCTGAGTCCATGGCGACCTTAAACAGTCCTTCACCAGTGCACAGCCATGGGGAGTAACCTGGGTTTCTTTTCTGCAAGACAGCACTAGTGTATGCCATGTCCCTTTCTCTAATAATAACAGAAATAAGCCTCTCATTTATTTGGATTTTTATTTAGAGTGTCTTTACGTTCACTGTCCCACAGGCTGCTCACAACCCCAGTGTGACACAGGCAACCCAAGGATTTTCATGTCCATCCATTTCATGAAGGCCACCACTGAGGCTCAACAAGGCAACGTTGCTGGCCCCACATCATATGCCCAGTGAACAGTACAACGGGGATACTAACCAGGCTCCAAGCCAAGTGTCCCTTCCATGGGCCTCTTGGCTCAGGGAGAGGAAATTTATAAAGTGGACACTCATTGGTCAAAACCAGAGAGGGAGGGGCAGGACAGAAAGCACCACACTGCTTACCACTACATTCTGATTTTCTTCCAGAGCCCCAGCTCAGGAATAGAGAAAGGTGCCAGCCTCCTTTCTGCTCATCACTCCACCTGCTGTCTCTCACTCCTCCACTCCAGGAAGAGACTCATGCCTGGCCCCCACCAACCTCCCTCCCAGGAACCCCGATGGAGCCCCCAGGGCCTGGGCAGATGCTCATGCTCTGCAGCGATGCCCTCAGACGCAGACCTTCCCCAGGATTTACAGGCCCTGACATCCTGAGTTCTGGGACTTCTGGTTCAGCCAACACTACTGGAGAAGGAACATTTATCCTGCAGTCAGGCATCGCACACAGACGGAAGTACAAGTCAGAGGGACTACCACACACACAAAATGACGCACAGTTTGCTCTGGGAAGTTTAACTATTTCTCAAACGCCCCATAATATAATGCACTGCTAGAAATCACCTTCATTTAGATAAAGGATTTTTTTTGTTGGGTTGCAATGCTATTTGTTTTAACCAGGCCCACATAAAAAATTTTAGACAAACTAGCACTTTGATATTTACACACACACTAAAAAAGACCAAAACTAAA
Source organism: Tarsius wallacei (assembly GCA_963574415.1). Lineage (NCBI taxonomy): Eukaryota > Metazoa > Chordata > Mammalia > Primates > Tarsiidae > Tarsius > Tarsius wallacei. The sequence goes on from CAUYQG010086526.1 coordinate 31,146, forward strand.
ACAAACAAAATCCACAACAACCTCCAATGATTATTGCCAAGAAAATCACTAGGACTCAGATTTCTAGTAAAACAGGGGAATCAGAAATTCACCAAAAAACAAAGGCCCTATTTATAAAGGCAAAGCAAAGAGGGCTGCTGAAGGAGGAGTCCACGGATTTTTATCAATGGAGGCCAACCTTCCTTAGACCTAAATTATTTCCCCCACACCGATATAAAGGAAATAGAATAGAAAGAAAAGCAGTCTGGTTCAAAGAATATTTTTATGTTTAAATCTAACATTTTGGAAAGCACATAGGTTCAGTTTCAATTCAAGGAAACTAGGCATTTCTTTGTTAAAAAAAAAAAAAAACCAACAGTAATGTGTGATGTTTCACACTTTCAAAAATGTTTTAATCAGGGACACCGGTTCAGTTTAAAGTTCATAAAAATCACTGTCTTTGTTCCAGTTTTCCCTCAACCATGAAAAGTCAGTGACAGTCAAAGGATGTTCTCTTGGCAGAGAACACAGGCCAGGAAGGGGGCAGGGGCTTAGGACTGCAGTGCCCCTCCATAAGACCTGCTCCTTTGCAGGTGACATCGTGGGGAGAAGACAGCTAGCCTGTGACAGCATCCTTCAGTGGCAACTATGAGGCACAGCCGCCAAGAAGTGCGTGGGAGCTGCTGGTGGGCAAAAGGGACAAGAAAATGGAGATATGCTGAGGAAATGTTTGACAATCACTCTATTACTCAACAAGCCACATCATGGCTATTCCTTGGGGACTCATTACTGAAATAAACCCCATGGTGAATCCTTCTGTAGAGGGCTCAGTGTCTCCTCATTTTTCCTGTTTGCTCAAGTTTTGGTGTATTATAAGATTTTCTCAAAGTGATTCCTCCCTTTTCATGTCCTTGATGCATTCACTGACATAAAAGACCATGAAGATGCTTTAAATAGAAAACAGTTTCTATCTTTTGGGAGGATTAACCATTTTCAAAGTAGGTATTTCCTAGCTGCTTTTTTATTTTTTATTTTTTAGTCTGAGTCTCACTCTATCATCCAGGCTAGAGTACAGCAGCACAATCATGGCTCACCACGGTCTCATCCTCCTGGGCTCAGGTCATCCTTCCACCTCAGCCTCCTCACTAGCTGGGACTATAGGTGCACACCATACCCAACTAATTTTTTTTTAGGTAATAGTTCTTTGTTTGGCTTCTGTTAATTATTCATATGGAGAATTTTTCAGCTTCTGTGTGGCATTTATAATTTCTTATTTTTTATTTTTAAAATGTGAGGTACAATTCAGGGTTAGGTATCAACAAGAATACCTACATAATGAACATTTGTATACCAACTAAATTTTTTGTAGACAAGGTCTCGCTGTGTTGCCCAGGCTGCTCTTGAACTCCTAGGTTCGAGGGATTCTCCTGTCTCAGCCTTCCAAAGTGCTAGGATTACAAGTGTGAGCCACCACACCCGGCCCCTAGCTTTTAATGACTACATTGAATGTTGCCTGCCATGAACAGAACATGGGAAATAGCAGCTAAGCTACCTTGCACAGGTCAAACCTCAACAACTGTTTACATGTGGCTCTTCCCCTGAGGAGCAGGAGTGGGGATAGAAATGGAGTGAATAAATTCAACATCTATCTGGTCATCTTGTGTCTCTTCTGCCGCCTTCTGATCTCTTCCTCCTTGAACTCTGTACTCCAGCCACCTTAAAGTTCACTCACTTCCCCCAAGGCATGGAGCTCTCTTTCAGCTCTACACTGTTCCCTGCCTAACCTCAACTAACCTCAACTGCTCTTCCAGATACCACCCCGCTCAGCTGGTTCAGGAAACAAGGACATTACTCTCATGTCCTTAGAGTCCTCCCTGGTTAGTCTTACTTTTGTAGAATTTATTACACGGTTCTGCAATTGGTTATTCATATTTTCTTTTCCTTACCAGACTGTAGGCTCTGGGGGGGGCTGTGGCTGTCTTATCTTTGCATACTGGTTCCTTATCACAACGCTGGTCATTTGTAGTTGCTCGATACAAATCAGCTAAATAATGAATACTTTTATAATTACAGGTTGTGTATTAATGATGATCAGATCAAAGATGAAGACATCTGGGCTCTGTATTAGATACATTTGGCCACAAATGCTCATGTAACTTCTATCACCGAAAACTACACCCATTATAACTATTAAAAAACAAACACAAAGCAGGAGTCCTGTGTCAGTCAATTATATATATATATATAAAGTATCTCAGGTATCTGAGAATGAAATATGCTTTTCTTTCACTACACCTTTTTGTTTGAAGAGAGAAGAGTTTCTTTCTCTTTGAAGGGTTAGTTCCCATGGCTACCAAAGATATTCCAATGCTTCTAACAGAAAATTTCTCCCAATGATGAAAATCCATGCAGGTTACACGCTAAAAGTTACAGACTTCTTGTTTCAATCTGTTTTTATTTAAATATGCATCAAGAGTTTTTCTTTAAAAGCATCACTTACTCTGAATGAAATATATCACTCAAACAAATGAGCCAAATCAATATCATCACGTTTTCATGAAAGACTTCAACTACTGCTACTTAAGAAGTCACTTAATAAACACACCTTGTAAGACTTGTCATATTCCAGTTTTTAAAGAAAAAATATGCTCCCAAAATCTGGCTTGTGAGGTTGGCAGAACCATTAAAGACAAACATATCTGAAGACACCAGCAATCCCAGGGCATCTCCTACTTATATACCAACACAATTTGTTGTGTGAAGGGCCTGGTTACACTGCATGGAATGAGCTGAGGACTGGATCTGCAGTTCAAAGAGCTGCTGGGGGTTCTCACTAGAGGAGCAATGTGGATCCCAAGGAAGTAGCTGAAATTGACCTCCCTGTTGGAGTATCCCCAAAGCAATACCAGTAGGAAATTCAGTCAAAATCCCACTCACTGGCTATTTAAAGGCAAGTCACCTGGTGAGCTGCACTGAGAGGAGCCAGAGCATCCTACCCCTAGGAGGAGTGTCCATCGATAGGCAGGAGGGTGGGAAGTGCCTTCTCTGAGTGCTCAGACTTAGCTGACAGGGAACCACAGGGCGAGGCGGGGGGGGGGGAGCATCCTGTTCCAGAAGAAAGCCCAGGGATTAAGAGAGCCACCCTCCAGTAACAAGATGCAAAATGACCACGTGAACTAGAATGAGACTTGTTCATAAGAAGTTTTCAGAGGGAAAAGAAACCATTTTCTCTGAGACTTCCATATTCCACTGCTCCATTCTGTTTTGGGTAATTAATTTCAGGAAGAGAAAAAACTGACAAAGCATGAAGAACAGAGTAGCTCAGGATGTATGTACATAGACATGGGCTGGGTAGACAGGGGGTTCCCCATCACCAGACACTGAGAGAACTTCCAATTGATATGCAAAGCAGTGTAGGCTCTGGAGACAGAGCTGGAGATCTAATTCCTAGCTTTACTACTTACTAGCTCCATAACTTCTAGAAAACTGATAAACTTCTCTGAGCCTTGATTTCTTCACCTTCAAACCAAGGCAAAGAATGCTAACTTTGCCAAAGCAGTGGAGAAGATTGATTGAAATAAACTGAATAAAGCACCTAGCCTAGTGCCTGGCATATATCCTGGCTGCTGTGTTAATATGATCATAAGCAATAAAAGACTGGGCATGGTGGCTCATACCTGTAATTCCAGCACTTTCAGAACCCGAGGTGGGACGATCATTTGAGCCCAGGAGTTTGAGAGCAGCCTGAGCAATATAGTGAGACCTCATCTCTACAAAAAGTAAAAAACATATATATATGTTTATATAATATATATATATGTATATTAGTCATGCCTGGTGGCATGCCTGCAGTTGCAGCTACTTGAGAGGCTGAGGTGGGAGGATCGCTTGAACCCAGGAGTTCAAGGTTGCAGTGAGGTATGATCGTGCCACTGCATTCCAGCCTGGACAACAGAGTAAAACCCTGTCTCTACAAAAAAAACAAAATAAACAATAAAGAAAAATTCTCCCACACAATCTGAGACTTGACAATGAAAATCCACAGACCTCTCCTCCTCTTCTGAGAGGCACAGGCCACAGTCATTCCCCAGGTCTCTGCCTTCATTTCCATCTCTATCTCTGCACCCCACTGCAGACTCCCATCACTGCACTCCTGGCCCTTCTGCCCCAGCCCCAGCCCCAGGGCTCACATCATTCCATCACACTTTGGAAGGCACCAGCTGTAAGCTCCAGGTACAGCTCTCAACCATTGCCTTATTTCAAACATTTCCAGAGCTCCCACAGCTTAAAGAGAACTTCCTGCCTCCCTCAGTGGGCATCCCAACTATGCATCCACTCTTCTGCCCACCGCTCACCCAGCAGCACAGAGTACCCGGTAGTCTCACTCACTGGCTCCGACTGGCATGATGCACCAGGCCCCACTTTCCTCGCCACTTGCCGGGAGCTGGAAAGTGCCCTACTTTCTTTGCAATCCTTATAAATCCTGTCTGTCCTTCAAAGCCCGACTGGAGCCTGGCTTCCTCAGGGGAGCCCTCCCTGACCCGCCAAACCTCTGCTGCTCTCCTAGAACATACTGCTAGGTACAAATTTGATGCTAAAACACACTTGACTCACAGCTGAAGAGGGACATGATGCAGCTGCTGGGATCTACCCAGGGCTGCAGATTCCCTGGCACGTCTCTGTAGGCCTGTTCATAAGTAACAACCAGTGATTCAAGGACAGGAGGGCCTCTGGGGACAGCACACCTCAGGGCAGGTGGTGTGCCATCAGCCACTGAATTAAAAATCCTTCAGATGTGGCAAAAGTCTCCAGGACTCGGAGGCTAAAAAGCCCCAAGTGCTCGGAGGCTCCGAAGGTGCCAGCAGACAACTTAAACCAAGATTTATTTTAAAGCAGAATTTCAAGGGAATGATGGAAGTCAGGGTGGATTAACATTTTATCCTTAACCCCCCCGCCAAAAAAAAACCTTTTATGACAATCAGGCTTAAAGAAATCAGGTTAATGTCGCAAGTGCCTCTCCAGGCCCTGGAAAGATCTGGGGCCCTAGAGAGAAGTGCTAGCAAGTGAATGTCCAGACTACAAGCAAGAAGCCTTTTCCAACTAACAGAGCTGGCCTCCAAGGAGGAGACCACAGCCAGGCTAGTATGGAGCTGCCCTCATACTCGGGAAGGTCTTTTAGTTCATTGAGTCCCTTCTCATCCATTTCTCTCCTTCGACAGCTCTGTGAGAAAAATCACACAGCCAATGGGGCTATCCAATCTTAGGGATGAGAAACCTTGGATTAGAGAAGTGAAGGAAACTGACCAAAGTCACATCTCCAGAGAATACAGAACCAGCACTGGAGCCAGGACTTCTGACCTCTGACTTTGAGCTCTTCTCACTACAACGTGGAAAAACCAATCACCACGAAAACCAGCAATCCCCTCAGCCAGAGGAGCCACCACAGGCCAGAGTGACATCTAGCTCATAGCCACGAGCACCACCTTACTCCAGCTAGGCAGGCATTGAGACCACACCACTGAAATGACCGACACCTCAGACAGTGTCTGTTGAGACTGAGGCTTCCAACAACCGCACACACCTCAGGCCTGTGAGTCGAGACCACAACTCCTGGACATCACCCCAGACCATATGACAGAGTCTGTCAGCAGAGGACCCTCCCCCACAGAAGATTCTCCACCAACAAGTCTTTGCTTTCTCTGCTGATGCCTTCAGTGGCTGCCCTACCCCTAATCACCTAGCACACCATTGTCCCCACGTCCCTCTGAACTAACCTATCACTGACTCAGCCTTCCTTCCACTCCTCCAGCCTTCCCTGTACCCACCATGTTGCAGCTCTCCATGGTGGCAAGCTTTTCTGTATACTCAACCTCTTCAAAAGGATTCCACCTTCTCTCGTTGCCCCTTGCAGCCCTCTCAGATCCCACCTGCCTAGGGACCTCCAGACTGCCTCTTCCTCTCCACATCTAGGCCAATACTCCCTCATCCTGTTATAAAAATCAAACAAGCACAGAATTCTGTCCTTTGAGGGTGATGCCAGTGGGCCACGTGGCTTCTCCTCTCTTGTTCTTCTGCGTCATCTTCTACTGACCTCAGGAACTGAAGACTTCCACTCCCAGCTCCCAGCCTTCTGCTCCATCCCAAGTTCCACCATCCCCTGGGGGACTCAAAAGCCCTTGCTTGACCTCAGCAAGCTCTGGATTTTCAATTCCTCCACATGAGTCTCCGATAACCATCCATTCTGTGCTACTTCAGCCACCTGATCCCACTGTCACAACCCTAACTTTATCCCCCAGATCACAAATTCAAGACTTCTGCTTTCTCTTCTCTGGTCATAACCTTTTCTCATTCTGGCTGACTTGTTCAACTACTCCCACTGCAAATATATATATATATATTTTGAGACAGGGTCTTGCCCTATCATCCAGGCTGGAGTGCAGTGGCGTAATCATGGTTCACTGCAGCCTTGAACTCCTGACCTCAAGCAATCCTTCTGCCTCAGCCTCCCAAAGTGCTGGAATTACTGGTGTGTGATTCACCACATTCAGCCACTACAAAAATTTTTAACCTCTCTGAAGTGTCTAATCCATTGGCATCTTCATTTTTATCCAAACTGTTGGGCCTCTCCTTTCCTTCTAAGTCCACTTCAGCTTTCATGATCCATTATTTCATGTCCTTGTTGATATTCTAACTCTCTTTCATATTTTCACTAAATGTACACAACTAGCAAAAAGCTCAAAGCTTCCCTTTCTCCATGCCTGGATAAGAGCAGCCAAGCATGACTACAGGAAGTCATACAGTGGGACAGATTGACATCAGTATAGACTCATATCACCAGCTTTAACTAGGATCTCAACACTATGGATTATCTACCTTGTTTCTCTGGTTCAATCACTTCCTCTCTGCAATGACTATTTTGAGCCTTTGCTACTCCTCAGACATACTACTCTGCTACCTACACCCTCACTGTCATCACAGTTAACCCTGTTTACTACTTCAGAGAAACTCAGAATTAGGCAGGAATATCCCTTTCGGCTTCTTAGTACCAAATCAAACTAGATCTACCTCATCTTCTCTTCCTTTCTTCTCACTACAAAGAAAGGAAAAAGTACAAAGAAAAGTACCTTCTCTTAATACTACTTGTCTTTGGACATCTTAACAAATTGCATTTTCCAATCCATGAACATCACATATTCTTCCATTTATCAAGGTCTTCTTTAATTTCCTTCAGCAAACTATAACGTAAAAGAGGCCATATACATCTTTCATTTGATTTATCCCTAAGAACTTTCCATTTTTTTCTACCTTTTTTGTCTCTGGTTAACATTTTGAACATATGGAAAACAGGTATGATTGTTTTTGTGTGCTTTTTGATCATTTTAACATCTGCGTGAGTTCTGGGTTGGTTTCAGTTGATTAAGTCTTCTCATTATGGGTCATGTTTTCCTGCTTCTTTGTATGCCTTGTAACCTTGATTGAATGCCAGACACAAAACCTTGTTCAGTGCTAGATATTTCTGTACTCCTATAAATATTCTTATGCCTTGTTCTGGGATGAAATGAAGTTACTTGGATCAATCTGTGTGATCCCTTCAGGTTTTGCTTTAATGATTTGTTAGGTCAACCTGGAACATCGCTCAGTCTAGGGCTAATTATTCCTCATAACTGAGGCAAAATCTTGCTGAGTACTCTACCCAATGGCCCACCAATTCGAAGTTTTTCCAGTCTGGGTAGTGGCTAGTGGAATCAGGCAATATTCCTGGCCCCATTTGAATGTTGAACACTGTTTGTTCTCATCTATGCCAATGTTTTTGTTTTTTTCCCCAGCCTTGTATAGTTCTCTCTCACATATGTCCTAAAAAGTACTCTGTTGAATACCTAAGAGTCCCTATGCTGATCTCTGAAGTTCTCTAGTAATCCATTCCTCTCCAGTACTCTGTCCAACATACTCTAGCCACCATGGTCCCCAGACTCTTGGCTGCACCTGGGTTCCCCCTTTGTGTACCATGACCCAGGAACTTTCTCAAGCCAGTAAACTGGGGACACCATGGAGCTCATTTCATTGATTTCCTGTATCTCAGGGATTACCATCCTCCATTGTCTCATATCCAGTGTCTTGTTACTCATTTTTTTATATGTTGTCTCTTTTTGGTTTTGTTGTTTTTTCGGTTGGGAGGTAAATCCAGTCCTGTTACTCCATCTTGACGAGAAGCAGCAGAGGTCTCTTTTATTTTAACGATATTTTAAAAATTACCTTTATCAAGGTAATTTTATCATAAAATGTATACAATTTAAGTATACAGTTTGGCTAATGCCAATGCCCATGTAAATAACACCCCAACTAAGACATAAAACATTTTATGACCACCCCAGGAAGTTGTTTCATTCCCCTTCCCAGTCAACTCTACCTCCCACCACAGAAGATCAATACTCTATCACTACAGATTAGTTCTGTCTATTCTGGAACTTGATATACATTTGTTCTCTTTTGTGTCTGACTTCTTATTTTTGAGCTTCACTGATAATGTTGCATTAGTAGCTTTTTACTGCTAAATAGTATTCCAATGTGTGAATATATCACAATTTGCTTATCGGTTTACCTACTCATAGACATTTGAGTTTCTCTAGTTTGGAACTACTATGAATAAGGTTCTATGAATACTCATGTACAAGTCATTTTGTGAACACAGGTTTTCATTTCTCTTGGTTAAGTAACTAGGAATGGAACTGCTAGGCTATATGATAAGTATATGTTTAACTTTAAGAGAAATTGACAAACTTGTCTCAAGGAGTTATACCATTTTATGTTTCTATAAACAACATATGGATACTTCAGTTGCTCTGTACTCTTGCTGACACTTGGTATTGTCTGTCTTTTTAATTTTAGCTATGTTACTACATATGTAATGGTTTCTCATTGCTTTTTTAACTTCCATTTCCCTGATGAATGGTGATATCAAACATCTTTAACATGTACTCATTGGCTATTTATATATATTCTTTTTTGGCATATGTTTAAGTTTTTTGCCAATTTTTAATTAGGTCATTCACCCTATTATCTATTTAAGAGTTCTTCACATATTCTAGATACAATCTCTTTGCCAGATACATGTATTATATTTCTTCCAATGTGTGGCTCCCTCTTAAATTTCTAACTTCTGAAGAGCAGAAACATTAGAAAATATTTATATCTTTAGCTTTTTATTAAGATTTATGATCTATTTCAAGTTAATGTTTGTGTCTGGTGTGACCGAAGGGTCAAAGTTCACTTTTTGTTTTTACAGATATCAAGTTTTTCCAGCACTGTTTTCCTCCAAGAATATCCCTTCTCTGTTGAATAATTTAGCACCTTTATTGCAAAGCATTTGACCATTTATATGTTTTTCCGGATTCTCTATCCTATTCAAAACTAGGTCTCTATCTTTATGCCAAATGATACTGTATTTATTATAGCTTTATGGTAAGTACTGAAATCAGGTAGTGTTAGTCCAACTTTGTTCTTTGTCAAGATTGTTTTGGTTATTATCGGTCCTTTGCAATTATGTATTCGTTTTAGGATCAGCTTGTTTCTTTTTTTTTTTTTTTAAGCCTATTAAGATTTATAAATGAGACAATGCGAAAAATCGACAACTTAACAGTATTGAGTCTTCCAATCCATGAGCATGATACATCTTCAATTATTTAAGATTATCTTTAATTTTACTAATTGGTGTTTTGTAGCTTTCAACACAGAGGTCCTCCATGGTTTTTCTTATATTTATTCTTAAGTATTTTACTATGCTGATGCTATAGTGATTTTTTAAAATTTGATCTTCCATATGTTTGCAGCTTGTATATAGGAACGAATTTTTATATACTGACCTTGTATCCTGTGACTTTACTATACTCACTTATTAATTCTAGTAGATTTTTGGACTTTCTATGTAGACAATTATGTCTGAATAGAAATATTCTCTTTCTTTCCTATCTTTTTGCCTTTTATTTCTTTTTCTTGCCTCTAGTACTTTCAGTATAACACTGAATAAAAGAGGGGGGGAATGTTTATCTTGTTCCTAATCTAAGGAAAAATCACCATTACGTATGCCAGCTATAGATTTTTTTGTAGATGATCTTTGTAAAGGTGAGAAAGTTCTCATATAGTCCTAGTTTGCTAAATTATTATGAATGGTCATAGAATATTGTCAGTGGCATTTTCTGTATGTATTGAGATGATCATATGATTTTTCCTTCATTTTGTTAATATGGTAAAAACTACCTTGATTTTCCAATGGTAAGCAACCTTGTATTTCTGGTATTAACCCCACTTGGTCACACTGCTTTTGCTGGATTCTATTTGCTGAAATTTAATTGAGAATTTTTGTGTCTATATTAATGAAGGATACTGTTCTTTTCTTATTTTGTCTTTGTGTAGAGCTTTGGTATAGAGATTATTCTAACCTAAATTTTTTTTCTAGAAATGGAATAATTTCTTTCTAAATTGGTTGACAAAATTCACTTTTGACCTCATCTAGGCTTCTAATTGTTTTTTATTTTCTCTTTTAATTTTTTTGTTTTAAAGATGTGGGTTACAATTCAGGGTTAGGTATACAAATGTTCATTATGCAGGTACCCTTGTTCTAGTTTTCTTTTAGAGAAGGTTTGTGACTTTGAATTCCACTTAAAAAGGCAAATATAGGACTCTTCAGATTTTTTTTTTTTCCTCTTTGGTAAGCTGGGTTTTTCAAAGACTGTGCCCATTTCTTCTAAGTTAATGAATTTGTCATAAAATTGTTTACTCTATTATCTATTGATTTCTATTCTATAATCTATTGCAGTTAGGAAAAGCATACTTTGTAAGATTTTATTCCTTTGAGATTTAGAGACTTTTTATGGCCAAAATATGGTCTGTCTTGGTGAATGTTCCATGTGCTTTTAAAAAGAATGCGTATTCTACAGTTACTGAATGCAGTCTTTTATAAATATCAATTAAGTTGGTTATTATTAACCTATCTAAATATAATTTAGATATTATCTATACTTGTGCTTTTCATCCTTTTGAACTATCAGTTGACAGGGAATTGTGAAAATTTTTTTCTATTTTTATGGATTTATCAATTTCTCCACTTAATTCTGACAACTTTTGCTTCATGTGTTTTAAAGCTGTTATTAGGTGAAAACGTATTTAAGACTACTGTATCTTCTTGATGAAATGATCCTTTTATGATTATGAAATGTCTCTGTCTCTAAAATGTCCCCATTTCTGAAAATGCTCCTTGAAGTCCATTTTATGTGATGTTAATATAGTTACTCCCTTATTTTAATGTGTCTTTATATATCTATAGTATATTTCATTTTTATTCAGCCTGACTATTTCTGTCTTTTAACTAAAATGTTGTGCTCACTTTCATTTAATGCAGCTATTGATATGGTTGGGTTTGTGTCTACCATCTTGCTATTTGTTTTTTGTTTGTATCATATGCTCTTAGTTCCTTTCCTGACTTATTTTGGATAACAGAGTATTATTTAGTATTCTATTTTATCTCCTCTTTTGCTTTTTAAAATATCACTTTATTTTTTAACCACTGCTCTAGAGATGATCATAAACATTCTTAACTTATTGTAGTATACCATTAATTCATTTTATATTATTTCACATACAATGTCAAAACTTTACTACAGTAAAGTTCCATTTAACTCCCTTCTAGCTTTTGTAGTGTCATTATCCTATAGTTTACTTTTACTTGTTACAGTCCTCATAATATCCTGTTGTTATTTTTTACTTTAAATAATTATCTTTTAAAGAAATTTAGAAATGAGAAATAATTTTATCTTTATCTTCATGTTTGCCATTTTTGGTGCTCCCCATTTTTTATGTGTATATTTATGTTTCCAACTGGTGTTATTTTTAGCCTGATGAACTTCCTTTAACATTTCTTACAGTACAAATTTGTTGGTTTCTTATAATGCAAATTTGTTGGGTTTTGTTTATCTGAAAATTTGTTTACTTCACCTTATTTTCTGAAGATTATTTTTGCTTCATACAGAATTTTAGTTTTTCTTTTCAACTCTTTAAGGATATTATTCCATTGTCCTATGGCTTTTACAATTTCAGAAAATGAGTCAGTAAATGTTATTTTTTCCTTGTATGTAATTTGCCTTTTCTCATTTGGTTTTTTAGGATATGCTTTTTATATTTTACTTTCAGCATTTTTTTTTCTTTTGCGTCAGGATATCACTCTGCCATCCAGAGTGGAATGCAGTGGCATGAGACCCTAGTTCACCATAGCTACAACCTCCTGGGCTTGAGCAATCCTCCAGTCTTAACCTCTCAAGTAACTGGGACTATAGGCATATACCAACATGCCCAGCTAATTTTTCTATTTTTTGTGGAGATGAGGATCTCACCATGTTGCCCAAGCTAGTCGCTAACTCCTGGCCTCAAGCAATCCTCCTGTCTCAGTCTCCCAAAGTGCTGGAAGTACAGGCATGTGACACCATGCCCAGCTGGCAATTTGAATTGTGTTTATTATACTGCTTGGGGTCTTTTGGGCTTTTTGAATCTGTGAATTCACAGTTCTCATAAAACTTGCAACATTTTCAGCTATTATTTCTTTAAGATTTTTTCTTTCCCAATCTCTTTCTTCTTCTGTGACTGCAATTTCATATATAGATTGTTTATTATCATTTTGGAGATCAGTAAGCCTTCAGTGATTTTTTTCTGCAGTATCCAATCCATTTTTTTCCAGCTATCATATTGTTTCTATTTCTTTACTGATATTTGGCATCTGTTTCTTTATTATGTTCACCTTTTCCTTCAATTCCTTGAACAGGCTCATAGATTACTATGATTTCATAGTGATTTCAAAGTCTTTGACTGCTAATTGCAACATCTGTCATCTTTTAATTTGTTCCATTGACTTTTTTCCCTTTTGATTACAGATCATGATTTCTTGTTTCTTTTCATGTCTTACAATTTTTTATCATGAGGTGAAACATTTTGGGAATGACTGAATTTTGGTGTCTTCCTTTAATGAGTGTTGATTTTTGTTTTGGCAGGCATTTAGTTGGTTGGTCATTCGGCCTGATCCTTTTGAAGTTTGCTTCTATTTTTAAGACAAGTCTGGTGTAGCCTTATTCTATTGCTAAAGTAGCTCCACCCCTAAGACCTGGCTTTTCTGATGTCTCAATTAAATGCCCAGTGTATTCATCAAGGTCAATTCACTCCAGCTGGTCAGAACAGTATGTCTCCTAGCACTGTGAGATTTCTGGGAGCTTAAAGCTTTCTACTAGCTGTTCTCTGCCTGACCTTAACAAGTATCACCTAGCACATTAGCAGCTTAGTATACTGTTGAATATTTGAGAGAACCTCTACTTAGATTTCTGAAACCTCCTCTTTGCACACCTTTCTCCAGTATTCTGCTCTGAAAATTCCAGCTATCCTAGCAGCCCTGAACTCTGTTCTTTGCCTCCTTGACAAACAGACCATTGTTCTCTACTGAGCTGTGCCTCCCTCTGCCACAATTCTACGAGTGTTTCCAGGCAGAAAGCTAGGACAATTTGGAGGCTTATCTCATGTGTTTCCCTTCTCCTAGGGATCCCAAACCTGTATATCCTATTTCTATTTTCTGAAAATACTTGCTTCATATTTTTTGTCCAGTCTTATAGTTGTTCACTGTGAAAGGTCCAGTTTGGCACCATTAGTATGTTGTTGCTGGAAGTGGATTCCAAAGCCTTAAATCTTTCCACAGTCATTCTTTTATCCATCCAGTCCATTCATATTACTGCAGCCATAGTGATTTTTATTTGCATATTTTTCCAATGTTTTATTTTAAAATTTTCCAAACATCCATAAAAATAAAAATTATACAACAAACACCCATATGCTTACCATCTAGATTCCACAATTAACATCTGCTACATTTTCTTTACCCACCTATGAAGACTTCTATCCGTCCATCAATTCATCTTATCTTTTTAAAACATTTCGAGCTAAACTAAAGACATGAGAACACGGCCTAAGTTTAGTAAATGCAAATTTAAATCACAGCACTTCCTGCTTAAAATCCATCAGTGGGTTTCCTTACCCTTCAGCCAATGACAAAATCTGTGACACTGCCTAAAATGTCCTATGTAATCTGGGCTCTACTGGCCAGTCTTTCCTCTCCTTTTCTCCCCCTCCTCTCCCAGTTCCCTGGGTCTCTGTCACCCTGGCTTTGTTCAGTTTCTCAAGTGTCCTCTGCTGCTTCCTACTGAAGGGCCTTTGCATGGGTTTTTCCTTTGACTCTGTCCCAGGCTCTTCTTCCATCTTGCCTGGATATGACAACTATTCATTCCTCACTTCTTCCAGGATGTTTCCCCTCCTCCCACTAGATAGATGTCAGTTGGCCTGTTAAACACTCTCATAGTACCATATAACCTGCTTTCAAGGCATTTATAAAATTTTGTAATTATCACTTTTTCCTCCTCTATTAGATATAAGCTTCATGAAGACAGAAACTCTGCTTCATCTCACCATCAAAATCCCATTGCCTATATATGACAAATATATTTACCACTGTATAGGCACTCAAAAAATATTCATTAAATGAATGAACAAGTCATTCTTTAGTAAGAAGTCTGCAAGAAGGGGAAAAAGGATCTAGCAAAATGTTCTGCTTCTTATTCATCTCTTATATCAAACCCAGCTGCCTCCAGGCCAAGCATAGTTGTCCTGTTCAGGAGAGCTGAAGAACAAAGTCATTCAGAAAGCCTCCCCAAAGACAAAAAAATCAACAATTTCCCAATGCTCTTCCAGACAGCCTATCTAAATTCTTATAATACTGTGGATCTATATCTTCATTTGATTCTCAAAGATACAGCTCTGAATATCAGAGTTTTGTTTTGTTTTTTTTCAGAGAAAATTTCTTTTTAAAAAACGAGATAAGCCAGGCTTGGTGGCTCAGCCTGTAATCCCATGCTTTGGGAGGCTGAAGTGAGTGGATTGCCTTAGCCTGCGGGTTCGAGACCCACCTGGGCAACTTGACGAGACCTCATCTCTACAATAAATCAAAAATTAGCCAGGCGTGGTAGCGCACGCCTGTAGTTCCAGCTACTTGGAAGGCTGAGGCGGAAGGATCACTGGAGCCCAGCAGGTCGAGGCTGCGGTGGCCGGGAGAGGCCACTGCACTCCAGTCTAGGTGACAGAGTGAGACTCCAACTAAAAAAAAAAAAAAATGAGATCTTGCCCGAGTTTGGTGGCTCAAGCCCGTAATCTCAGTACTTTGGGAGGCCAAGGTGGAAGGATCGCTTGAACCCAGGAGTAGAAGACTAGCCTGGGCAACACAGCAAGATCTTGTCTCTATAAAAAAAAAAAATCACAAAATTAGCCAGGCATAGTGGCACACACCTGAAGTCCCAGCAATTCATGAGGCTGAGGCAGTATTGCCTGAGCCCCGGAGGTTGAGGGTGTGGTGAGCTGTGATCGTGCCACTGCACCACTCCAGCCTGGGTGACAGAGTGAGACTCAACTCAAAAAAGAAAAGAAAAGAAAAATCTTTAAGTGTTTAAAACTTACAACTCATTCTGTACCCCTCCACATGTGCACGCATCTCATATACCAGGCCAACAGGAACTTAATGGTTCTCTTTTGCTCTGTAGTACCTGTAAATGCTGTCTCAAATGGACAGGAGGCTACTTAGGGTGTGGGTGCATACATTTGATTAAATATTAAAAAGAAATCCAGAAAAGGAACAACTGTTGAAGTTTAATAAAGAAGAGTTTCCTACACAGTAGATCTACTGGTCTTTGTACACCAAGCTTCCTAGCAATACCAGCATTTGATCTCTGTAAACGATGGTACTAGCAGCTAAAAGAGTATTATACAAAAGAGAGAAAAAACTACCATAAGGTTGACAGTAGCATCTTAGAGGCAATCATCAATATGTTTCTCACAAGAAGTCAAATTATTAAACTCATAAATATCCTTTTCATCATGAAAATAATGGCAATTATTAACGCCACCAAATGAATAGGGAACACAGGAAAATTATGGCTTTAATTTCAACTATTAAGGTATCAACAGCTTTATAAAGAGCTGGCTCTGTGCACAAAAGCACTGTAATGAATTCTCTTCCCCTAGGATTTGGGATCAAGAGATTCAACAGCCTGCCTGCAACACTAATGCCCTCAACAACCTCTCCTCTTCTCCTAACTGCATTTCAACAAGCCAGAGCACAGGTGGAGGAAAGATGGCTGACAGAGCAGACGACTCAGTGCAGAGCTCTCCAAAATGGGTGTCCAGGAGGGCACATGTGGCCAGAGGTGCCTCCTGAGCCCTCAGAGGTCTTATAAAACAGAATGCGGTCAGGAAGAGATGATAGCCACAGCTGACAAGTGAGAGAGTTCTACTGAATCTGTCACTAGTGCCTGGCTGCTGTCCACTGCTGTTGCCAAGGAAACAGACGTCAGCTTGATGGAAACAAGGATCAGCGAAAACTTTCACTTACCTCGTTTCCACTGATCGCGACAGCCATTTCTATGGAAACAGTAGCTGTGAGCCAGTGGCAGAGAGGTTACCACTCACTTGCTAATGTCAAGTGTGGCTACCAGCCTGTCCACTTCAGGTACCATGGTACCAACAGCACCAGGATCCAGCTGTCAGCTATCCCCGACAGCCTATTAACTCTGCAACAAGAAAGTTCAGTGTTCAAAAGTATATATAAATGTTTAGCTTGGTTCTCTGCTTTAAAAAAAAAAAAAAGGAAATTTAGCACTCTTTCATTTAAAACCAAATTTGGGTTCAACGTCTTGTTCTACCAAAGCCAAACCACTTGAGGTGACTGAAGGACTCAGTCTTTCTGGCACCCTGACCTCAGCATTCAACCCTATTCACAATGTTATTTCACAGTTTAAGAAAAGGGACATCAACTTCGTAGACAAATCTTTACGTATTAGCCTAGTTAAACCAAAGACAAATCCAGCTAAATGTGGGGAAGTATTTTGCTACAAGTGAGATTTTTGGTTTTTTGTTTGTTTGTTTAATTACAAGAACTATCTACAAAGAGTCCTCTACTGTCCCTGTGTTCTTAGATTAGACTCCTGTGTGCCTTGTTTGCCAAAAATCCTCTGTTGGCCAAGATAAGGAATTAACTCATTAACTCAGTACAGTTTTAATCTGAATATGGTGGTAACAAATCACACTGATAGCTTGGTTACCCCATGACCTCAAATTGTTTTTAATTTTGTAAGCAATTCAACTACTCTTCTGTGACGTGGATGTGACAGAGATGTAAATATTGGAGAAAATCCTATTGTTCGTTTTCTATCAGTAGATGCTGGTAAGGCATTGAATGAGAGAAAAATCTAATCTTAGTCATGAAAAATATATAAGAATGCCTAATTCCCAAGGGTATGCTTCCACTTAGAAAACGCAAGAGATACAACTGTGATCTACTGGTGTGTTCTGTCTCTCAAGCCACCATTCAAGTAGAAGAAATCAGAGATTGCTTGGTTTATAATGGTATAAACTTACACGGACTAGGGTACAAATTATGAAGCCCCAAACACAATTCCATTCTGTAAAACTCTGATATAATCCGACCACAGTCCCACCAGCACCACCAGCACCTGCCCTTGCCACTCTATACCAGAAGTCTTTGTTTTAGGAGACAAACCTCAGCTATACCTGAGTCTTTGTCTAGGCTCCTGGTATTTGATGTACCCAGAATGGGGTAAAGGAAGTGAGATTCAAAAAGATGAACTGGCTTGAAAATTGCCCTTGCTTTTCCATAATGCTTCACTTCACCCATGTTCCCTCAAAACGTCCAAGGTTAAGATAAATAGACCTCTAGTAATACAAAATTGGATTAATGATTTTAAAAGATAACTGCAGCCTGGAAGACCTAGAACTTATTGAAACACAAAGAACATAAATTAATCTGTATTTGTATGATTTTTATTTTATAGACATGGGATGGGTTTACGTTCACTTTTATGTCATAAGAACTGGTTTACTAAGAACGTATATCGCCTAACAACACATAAGACCTGCTTAATAAAGTATTTCAAATATTTTTCATAAGATGTTGGCAAAACCTAAGCTTTGAATTCATAAATGAATTATAAATGATTTTACTCTATTATATAAAGTAGGCCCAGGTAGTTCACATAGTAATATCCTACACGATATGTATATATATTTATTACATATATATGTAAAAGTCAATTATGACTTTTCACTAACATAGATCTACCTTGGTCAATCATTATTAATTAGCCTGAAGGGAGATAATTGATTAGATTCCTTTTTTGCATCAAGTCCCATTTCATATACTGTTCCTGGAGCTATGATAACAACAACTACCAAACACTCTACATTCTTCAGATCACTGAATCCTCAACTGGACTCTCCACATGGTTGGTATTGTGACTGGCTCCACTACACAGATGAGGAAAGTAAGGCTCAAAGAGTAAATAATTTGCCCCAAACCTCACAATTGGTCAAAGGTAGAGCAAAGATTCAAGTATTAGTTGTCTGATTCTAAAGCTGGTATCCTTAACCACTGTTACAGAAATGCCGCTTCCCTCTCTTTGTGCAAAAAGTCATTGTCAAATATAATTTTAAGAATGATTTAAATCTGCATAACACTTTATAGCTGACAAAAAACTTCCACATTCTCCATGGCCACCTCTTGGAGTAACATGGAGTACAACATTAATGTGTGTCTAAAGCATGGCCACCTGTTGTGAAACCCAGAAAATGCTACACTTCAGAATTCCCCAAGCATGCCCTAAACTGTTCCCACTTTACCCAGGGAGGAGAGCAGACAAAGAGCCATGGATTTAAGATAAGGATATGTTCAATAGGTCAAAATCCTTTTTATTTTTAGAAGTATTTCTACAGTCATTTGTGGATTGAAAACCACCCTGTGAGGAAGGCAGCAAAGACAAGATATCCCTGGTTGAGGGACATAGAGACTGAGGCTCAGGACAATTAAGTCCAGAGTGAGCATAGACTCCAGCAGGATACAGGTCATCCAGCCCCTTTCTGAGGATCTAAGCCAAATCACACCTGAGCTCAAACATCCCTGCCACAGGTATGGCTGGTGGCCCATGCATGGGTCTGGAAAGTGGAGAAGGCACAGAGTCAACCAGCCCACTGCCCATGACCCCATCCTCCCTGTGGGAATCTAGCAGTGATTCTAAAGACGAAAATCTCAGAAGGGACAAGTTGTTAAAGAAACCATTTTTAAAGTGAAAAATCGCCATGCTTTTAAAAAGCCAGCATGAGAAGATGAGACACGCATAATCACCTGAATTGTAGACTTAAAGGAGACACTCTTTCCAATCCTTAGTCATAATGGGACTTCATCCTCAATGACAACTTAATGTTAAATGGCAATACCAATTATAGATATTCTCAGCTCCTCCCACAGAGCTGTCATCAGAGATGAAAGTGTCCATCTATGCTCACACTTGACTGTGCAACATGTACAGTTCACAAACTTCATACTCACCTTGAGGAAAAATGGGTCTGTTATAAAACCAAACATTTTTCCAAAGCATCTGCCTTACAAGGTTTTAAAAACATATAAACACCAAATCAAATGTGCAGATTAAAGTCAGTTCAAGAATACAATAGGATGGCATGGCCACACACAAAAAAGGAGCCCAGGGGCATAAACAAATACAGGGATTTCAAAATGGTTGACAGACTTAAAGACACACAGCGCTATGCAACATTCTTCATGAGAATGCCTTCTCATGAAGAAGGCATTCTCATGACCAGTTTCTAAAACGGGAGCATTTTAATTCAGTGCCTAGGGGATTACATTTCTGTTGGCCTGACAGCCTCCCAGGAGCTGAGCAACATAAGTTATCTGCTTTTTAACCATTGATGCCCTTCTGGTTTCATACCTTTCGTGTTCCCTAAAAAAAATTGTGAAGAAGCCTAAAATTAAAATTTTAAATGTTTAATTTGCCTTAACAATCCCACCACCACAAATGGGAAAGAGAGGAGTAGCGAGCAGAGAAGTAGAGGAAATGGCGGGAGGGAGGTGGAAGCATGCCAGCTCCTCCTCAGTTTCCCTGGGAGATGCCTCCTATCTCTCACAGTGCCTCATGGTCTACCCCTCCACTCTAGCATTTGCCACACAGCACTGCTTGAAAATGGGTTATGCCACGAGACAGTGAATGCCTGAGCACAAGGCAGCTGGTTGTGTCTGAGACATCTTGGCACCCCTGGCTTCTGGCCCAGAGCTGGGTACCCCACAGGATCTCAGGAAATGCTGGCCAAATCAGTGAACACAGCTGAGAGGCCCTGCTCTACAGACACGACTCTGACTTCACTCAAGCCACCCTCAGCATTTCCTACCCAAGTGGCCTTACAGAGGAGTAGAGTGGAGGCGGCCTGCAGAAGCTCAGGGCCTGAGCACAGCCTGAAGTGGCAGTTAAAATCACTGGGAAGTCTCAGGTTTTCTTCTAAAAATTCACATCATTTGCATTCTCTGTCATAAGGGACCTAAGTTTTGTTTTGATGATAAAAATAATGTTTTTAAAAAACTTACTATTTTCCCCCAAAATATATTTCAGTAAACTGGTTGTTCCATGAGGGTGTGTGCCTTTTTTTAATCTTCCAGCTTTGGGTACTTCCCACGGAGTTGCATGTTTAACCCTCATCATTATAATAGGAAGCCCCTCCTCCCATCTTTTCCTTTTTTCTTTTTTAAAGCACCTCATGATTTGGCTCCTACCTCCACTTCATCATGTTGGGGCAATGGTTCCTGCCTGGGGAAGCGAAAAGATAAGGCATGTCACTGACACTGTTAAAATTAGTGGTTTCCATGGCCTCCGTCAGTTTAGTTAGGTTGAGGAGACATGAGGCGCCAAGGAATTCACAACAGGACCTCTGTTAACCTTGTATGGAAAGCTCCTGTGGCAACGCTGTTTCTCCAGGAATAAATGCCACCCTCACAATTCCAGCCCTGACCTAGGGCCACTGAGCTTCATTAGGAGAAAAGCACTTTTAAAGGCTGAAGTGAAGGAAAATGAGGTTTGAAGAGCCACTGATCCATAGACGACACTGTGGCAGGGGAGGGTTATGCTGTCACACTTCAACCCAGGTCCAGCCCCTGCCCCCTCACTGGGAGGTGATGACCCTTAGGCCATTTCTAGATAAGGGCTTTCCATGACAGTGTGCGTTCTGTGGTGTGAAACTGACAACACCCAGTCAAGGAGAATTCACAGTGCGGATCCCCTGGAAACAGGAGGGCAGGCTTGAGGGAAGACGAAGAAAGGAAGCCAAGATGGATAACTAGGCTCTGCTTTCTGCTCTGGAAAAGGCAGTGTTTCCAAAAATGTGATAAAGGTCTATTCACTAACTCAGCATACGTGAAGACATCACTTCCCTGAGATACAGCCTCAGAAAGGGCAAGATAAGGTGAAGAGGAGGAGATAAACTCCCTCAAATCCATCAATGCTATTTCCTGAGGATGTCTGCACTCCGTGCAGCAACAAAAGCTCCTCTGGAGAACACGGACACATCATGAGCCTCCAGGTGTTCCCCCAACCCCGGCGATGGTTGCGTGAAGAAGCTGTTTCTGAGAGAACCCAGATAGCCCATAGCCCCCTTCTCTGAGGTACTCCACTTTCTGGGGAGTCTGAGAGATGGTGAGGATGCAGAGCTGCCCACGAGGGCTGTGGGGTGGCGTCTCCAACAGCAGGCAGGGCAGAACCGTGCAACAAGGAGTCCCAATTTGAGCCAGTCTCTGCTGAATCCTCTTCACAGACAGTCAATCCATAGACATGAGGGGGTAAACAAATGAACTGCAAAAATGGTGACTGAATGATGAGGACGAAGATGAGGCCATAGGAAATGTATGTACAAAAGTTTGTCATCATTCTGCATTAAAGAAAGATTCTACAAGTTATGATTAAAACTGAATTTAGAGGGCTAATTCTCACAGTGATAGCACTAGAAAACCAAGCTTATAAAGAATCTCAATCTGAGGGAGATTTTGAAAGTGCTCAGTATTTATGTACTAATTGAGGTTTATTTCTTCTTCACAATAAAATTTGAAACACCCCGGAAGAATTGCTAATGCACTGTGGTGACTTAAAAGGGCCAGGTTATATACCAACAGAAACAAAATCACAAGAGACAAAGGCTCCTTTCCTGGGGGAGACCAAGGCTAGCATTCCTTTTACTCACTTGTCATCCACCTCTGCACATTCACATACTAATACTACAGGCTTCAGGAACTTTTTCACTAAATTAAGTGTTTGGCAAGCATCAGAAACACAGAATCTCACAGACAGATACAGGCAGAAAGAATCACAGTTCAATCCAAAAGCAACACACTGAGGGGACATCAGAGTCCAAATGCATGCAGAGAAGCTGTCAGGGAGCAGCTGGGAGACACGCAGAGTCGCCTTACATGTGGCAGCGGGAGAGGGGCAACACGGATCCAACTGCTTACCCACTAAGGACACCAAGAACCAGGTTAAGGACGAAAAATGAGCCAAGGATGATCAGACTAACAAAATACACCCATGGCCATTCCCATCCTATCGCATCATTTACCTGTAAAATGTAAGGAGATCAGTTATCAGTTATCCATTTACCAAAGAGCAGAGCCCCAGTTGCAGCTGCCAGACCCCTCAGTGCTTTGCTGAAGGTTAGTGCTCCTAGATGAAAGGCTGGGCCTAGGTCTTTCCTATTTTTTTCTTCAAATAAGGACCAGTTCAGCTGCTGAAATTTACAAACGTGGCCTATGAAAAGTCGGCCCAACCCAGCTCATTTCGCTACTGTTTTGCACCAATTAATCTGCATTATATTTGAATCCAAACCAAAAGGCCATTATAAATGTATCTCATTTTAGAACAGACAAAAGGGCAAGCAATGGAAATTATTTAAATCTCAAGCAACAATGCTGATTAATTTCTGGTCAATAATCATTCTATAGCTCTCTTTCATGAAGGCTGGTGAGGTTCCAGGAAACAGCTTGATTTGGGGAGCCTCAACAGAAAAGAAAGCATCTCAGAGGACACATAAAGCAGTTGGCACCCTCCTGGCGGCCCCCATCCAGCAAAGCCTGTGTGGTCTTGGCAACTGTCCTCAGGACTCTGCTTTCAAGACGAAAGAGGTGTAGCTTACCCGCTCAATACACCAAGTACAAGATTTAGTACGAAAAATGACCCAAAGATGACGAGACTGACAAAATACACCCAGGGCAATTCAAATCCCATAGCATCATTCATCTGCAAGAAATAAGATGGTCTCATAGGAGTAGGTTAATAAGAGAATCTAATAAGGAGAGAGGGTCACATTAGAGACAGCATTCTATACATTTAATTAAACATTTACATGGATACAAATCAGAGACAGTAGTCAAATCAGAGACAATAGCAGCCAATGCACATTCATTACATGTTCCCAATACATACACACACACACACACACACACACACACACACACACGCATGTGCACATACATACACACAAGAAGAGTCATCAAGAAGTTCAGGCAAATTTTGGCTCCAGGTAGGGAAATCAACTGGGATTTGGTGCTTTCTCACAGGAAACTGCCTTGATAAGTGATTTTCAGAAAAGATCTTGGTAGAGGATAAAACAAATGCTTAGTTAGAACCTATTTCCTACTCTGCCCAAGTTGCTAGTACTTTCTTTGCTTTTAAGATTTGTGATGGTGGAAAAATCTTAATTATAGAGACAAACTGGCAACATTTGACTCCATAAATTCTTTTTTTTAAAAACTCTTAAGATAACCTTCCACTGGAAGCCAACTTGTCCAAGGAAACTTAACCAATCATAGAGCTGGATGATCTGCACTCAGTGCGTGTAAGCACAGCTAAATGAATTCAAACAAAAAATGTTCAAGGTCAACTGGCTGACACATATTCAGGAACACATATTCATTCATTGGGAATGGGCTTGTTCTCAGCTGCACCCACAGAAAGGACCCAGGAGATGGAAATAAGCCCTTATCCCCTACACCTAGCCTTGACCTAGAAGATCCCCCAAGAGACTGGCTCCAGCTGTGAGCTGGCTGGGATTAGAGGTAAAAGGGCTTGGCCAGAGGAACCCCACACCCCCAATTCTAGACTAGCCCAGGCTGCACGTGAGACATTGCCTCCCTGGTAGGCCCTCCCAGGGGAGGTTTGGTGGTAAACAGCTTTTATATAGGAGCAAAGAGGTGCTTTAAGTATCACAGCTGGGTGAAACTTTCCAGCAGCACAGGTCAATGTTAAATTGGGCAAACACTCTTCCAGGAAGGAGGTGTTAAGGACCAGTTTGGGGACAGAATGGATGACCCAGGCAAGACCCTGCCAGAACACCCAGAATCTTTAGCCAACAAGAATTACATATAGACCAGGCAGCACCATTGCTCTTGCCTTGCAGATGCAAACCCTTAGGGTTTTAAACATGTGCTTTCCTGCACATTATCTGGTTCCAGGTTTTAGCTTCACAGAACGAGGCTCATGCATTTCACAATGTTTGCCTCATGCAGAAGCCAAACAGGAAAAGAGAACATTAAAAAAAATTACCTAACATCTGTTGCTGAAGTCTAGAGAGAGGGCATTAAATCCCTTATGAAACACCTGTTTGGCCACATGAAAATTGATGTGCTTAATAGAACTCATATCAGTCTGCACATCTTACATTGGCAATTAGAGTAATGAATGAGCCAGGGCCGTGGCCACAATTGTTGATCTAATTAAACTGGATAAACTAATTTCAGCAGGAAGGCAGAGGATAACTCTTCCAAAGCAACTACACCATTAAACTTATTTAAAAACACATGTGTGAAGAAGAAACAGACTGCCTGGTGTGGTGGCCAGAGCCCAGCCTGGGTCAGCACCTGCGACAGAGACCTCTCTGGGGTTGTGTTCCTCTGTGTTGGAACAGAGGTGCCTGCAGCAGGGAAGAGAGTGCCCATCAAGGTGAGGGGAGGACGGACAGGTCCAGGGCTCCCATCAGGAAACCTCACTATTCACAACTGGCAAAGTTGGTTGCTGAGCCATCTGCTTCACCAACCCCCCTCTTTGGGCCTCAGTCTGGTGTTCCAAAGAATGGCTCTAGTAACAGCTGTCTTCTCCACTTGGGAGAGAAATTTTTCCTTAAAAAAATGTAAAAGCCTTTTAATTTCTTGGCAGGTGTTCAGCAAATTCACATTTGCTCAATCAGAATTATCACCAGGATGACAGCTGAGGACTGGGGTAGAGGCTGGAGCTGAACACAGACCACAAGAGACTCTAAACTTCCATGCAAGAAGCTAGGCAAGAGAGACAAACTTCAGCTCTGAGAGCTCGTCTTTCTCCCAGCTTCTCCCAGCCTTCTCAACCCAAGTTCCTTTGCAGAGCTAAGTTTTTCTTAGACCTTACCATATATATAGGGAAAAAATCAGAACTGGCAAGCTGTTCCCAAAAATACCCTCATGAAAATAGATGCTGCTAGAACTTTGTCTATATGGTCTTCATCAACAATGAAGAAATAAGCTTGATCAGAAGCATTTCAATTTAGATTAATTTTTAAAAAATATTTATATCAAAGCACCATGGGATGTCACCTGATGCTCAGGAAATTTCTTTTTAACTTTAGTTTTCTCTCATTTTAAAGGCTAAAATGCATATTAATGTCTCAAATCAAAGGCTAACTCAAGGCTTTTTGTTTGTTCTAATTGCTGAAAATACTTCTGGAAACTTAATATACTGGTTGTTAACTCCCTGGAGTATCCAATAATAGAAAGGCAAGCCCTTGGTTGAATACCTAGAGCGAGAGCTTTCCCAGGTGTCTTGAATAAAGGAGAATGTCGACTTGACCACAGATACTTCCGTTAGGCCTGGCAGCTAGCACCCCTACAGGTGTGAGCATTGAGAAGCGAGCAAGACACCATGAATGACTTACATGGGTAGCTCTCTTTTGAAACCAATATTGTTTCTTACATTTAAAAACATTTCCCTTGAGTTGAAGGGAAAAATAATTTCCTCTAAGTTGAAGAAAATAAATTAAATCATGTAGTCTAATTCTGCATTTTGTAGACAAGGAAACTGAAGCCCAGGGCCACATGACCAGCACTTTCGTCTTGATGCTCCTTCTCTACACTACATCCGACAGCCTTTGTGAGCAACAAATACACGTGGGTCAAACGAGTTTAATTATACTTATTAAACTCACTTTATAAAAGAGCTCTACAATAATGTTTTCCACCAAAAGTTAGTGATCCCACTCCTCACATCCAAATGGTTCTGTGCTAAGTGTGCCTTTCTGCACATTGGGCCTACTGGTACTTCCCTTCACAAGACCCTACCAGCCATCTGCCAGATACTCGTGAGAAGTAAGGCATACACAAGCTTGAGAACACTGATTGAATGTAGACTTCACTAGTTGCAAACAATCTCCCACAAAAACTTTGTCCACCATATACAAATGTCTAAAGGACTGAGAAATTCACTTGCAACCAGTATTTAAAATCTAAGCTCCTTTATCTCCCAAAATGTTTTCTTAATGCCCTATTTGTGAATAAAAATAGATATTCAAGCATAGTCATCTACACTAATGGGCACTAATGCTTGGTACACTTGAAGAGTGAACATAGTCATTTGTATTTGTTGAGCACCTGCTTTGTGACAGACACTGTGCTAGGCAGGGATGGTCTGTTGTGGAATGTAGCTGTGTGGCTTTCAGCTGACCACGGCCTAAAAGATATTAGGAAGGCTTGGTTCCTTAGGCCCTGCCTATATCTACGATGAGTTAATAAGTGCAATCAACAAGTAATTTTTTTAAATCCTGATGTGTTTCAGAGCATAAGATCTTAGAGAACACTCTGGAAGACATGACTTAGCTGCCCCCTAGTGTTCTAGAAGGAGTCACAAACTGCTGAGAAGGGAAGAATGCCAACAAAAGAGTGCTGGGTTTTAGTCTAGACCAGAGGTCCCCAAATCCAGCCTGCTGTCTGCTTTTTTATATGGCCCTCAAGTTAAAATGGGTTTTACACTTTGAAATGGTTGGAGAAAAATCAAAAGAATAATATTTCATGGCACATAAAAGTCATATGAAATTCAAATTTCAGGGTCCACAAATAAAGTTATATTTGGAATAAAGCCACATTCACTCACTTATATATTTCTATGACTGCTTCTGAGCTACAATGGCAGAGTTGAACAGTTGCAACAGAGACCACATGGCCGGCAAGGCCAAATACATTTTCTGTTTGGCCCCTTATAAAAAGGTTTACAGACCCATCTTCTAGACTGAGGACCATAGCCACCTGCTGTAGGACCCTGTGGATGTTCAGTGGTCTCTCTACATTCTACTGTCTTCATATTCAAGATCCCAGATCCTCTATAAAGGGATACAGACTGGGATAATGTTTATGAATTACCTGAGTTCCTCCATCAGAATAAAGATGCTATATAATTCATGGAGAATATAATTATATTGTCAAATTATTAACTATGTGATTGTCATATTAACAATAAAGATAATAATTATATCATCCTAGGTGATACTTGAAAGTTATCAGAAAAGCAAGTGAAAACTTTTGTCTCTGGCACATAAAGTTTTCTCTCTTTAGTCACACACTCTCACAGTTTTCACTTGCTTGACAATAGAAAAATTGTTGTGAGAGAATCAGTGTGCAGAAATATAACATAAAGTATAAAACTGTTCATTAGTCAGGGCATGTTGGATCAGCAGTTGACATTTCACCATGACAATAGAGAGAAAAACAAAGCTGAGAGGAGCCACAGATTTTTATTTTTAAAAAAATTAAAATATTTTCTGTATTGTTTGGGGGGAAGGGTCAGAGTTTGGGCTATTTAGATAATGCTTTTTCTATTTATCAGAAGCTTAAAGGGAAGACTGGAAGAATCCTCAACTAATTTGACTAGCAGTTGCCACTTGGAAATAGTGAAAATAAGTCCTTCACCTAACTTGAGGACCCCTTTGAATGTCCATGCTCATAGCTCATCCAATATAATCTGTTGCTTTTCCTCTTCATGAAAAGACATTGTTTTGTTTTATGAATATAAATTACAGATGTGTATACCCACACAGACAGACATGCATGCATGCATACACACACACACACACACACACACACACACACACACACACACACACACACCCCTATGAAAAAGAAATGGAAAATGAAACGGAAGTGGGAAAAACAAAACATAACGGGTTGGTGATGCTTAAACTTCATCAAACCAGACTCACACTTCCAGGACTAAAGACAAAAACATAGCTTCTTTGCCTAATATTGAATACATAGGGACTTCTACAATCCTATAAACTGGTGAAGGGAAGCAAAAACCTATTTATAACCATTATTTGTTGTGTTCTCTGAAGTTATGGAGTAATATGAAATCTTGTAAAGCATCTAAAATTTAGAAACTATCAGAAGCTACTTCTCAATTTGTAGGCTTTCTAACTAGAGTCTGCTGATTAAAGAAGTATTTTATCACTAATTTCTTTTTAACAACTTATTACTGGAATCCTGGTTAATCCCATTTGGACTTGGATTTAACCTCAAAATCTACATGTTAGCTGTTTTTTCCCAGTAATTCTTATACCATGGAAAATAATTTATAAACTTCTGTGAGTTTTAAAATTCTATCAAACCAACTCAACCCTGGGAAATGACTGTTAAAATACTACTGCACTTTATTTAAAGCAAACTCTCCTGGCTGTGTCAGGCACAAGACGAATCAGACCCTAGCCCTGAAAGGGTGTGCAACTGTTTTTATGGTGGGTTCAGTGGGTCCATCAGCACTGGAAGTGTGACACGCCACGTCTACCCTTTCTGAGAGAGTTCTGTAGCTCCAATAGAAAGGAAGAGAGCTAAGAGCTTGTGGTGGGCCAATCTATAGTAATGCTGAAGATACAAAAGGGAAAACTCATGTTGGATTTAAGGTTGTTCTGAGTTATGGAAAGCACGAAAGGGATCCAATTTATGTTCCCTCTCTTTCCTTTAGGATCAAGTGGAGCAACCTGCCTTTATATAAGAAAGATCAGTTTTTGCCTGCAGTCGTTTCGGAGCCCCTTCATCTGGGAAATGGCCCTCTGGTCCTCCTAGTGCTTAATCTGGACAGCCCTGGCTTCCTGGAGTGCCTCCAAAGGGGACTACTAGGCACACCCAGAAACAAGTCTCCAGGCGAGTGGAGGACTAACAGTCCAGAAGCCAACATCATGCAGCAGCTTTCTGGAACTGAAACTAAGGGCCTGGGGGGAGTAGGATGATGAGGCCTGCTGGGGAAGAGAAGGTCTGCTTCCCTTCCCAAAGAACTAACTTCTAGCATTTCTTTTTCAGTCAACAATACTCCAATTGCTCTAGCTAACAAAACACCTGTATCCAAGGAAACAACTCTCCATAAACTCTCTCCTCAAGCTACTTACCCAGTAGAGCACGTCTGTCCAGCCTTCCATGGTGATGCACTGAAACACAGTGAGCATAGCAAAGGCAAAATTATCAAAGTTGGTGATGCCTCCATTCGGGCCAACCCAGCCACTCCTACATTCCGTGCCATTGGCGGTACATTGGCGTCCATTCCCTGAGAACGCACACGGAGCTGGGTCCTCTTCAGCTACGATATCTGCAAACAGAATAAGCAGGCTGCACCACTCAGGACAGAAACATCAGGAATCTCGAGCTGGGGGAGGTAGAAAACCCTGGCCAGAGCCTGGAACACCCTACCACTCACTGGGATGCCTCAGAATCCTACTTGTCCTTCAAGGTCTTCTTCAAATGCTCCCTGCTCAGTGGAATCTGCCATTTTCTCTGAGAGTCAGGACCCATCCCTCTTTCTCTGTACTCATCTTATGGCACCTTTTTTAAGCTTAGACAGCACAATGCAATTGGTTTGCCTCATAGTCTAGTTTTGGAAGTCCCTGATCTTGTTTACTAGAACAAATTACACAGGAAATAAGAATGGAAAAGGAGATTAAATTCTCATCTATTCTAAACATAACTTACACCAGGAATTGGCTCCATCAGCTTGCTGGTATATTTGGCATTTTCTTTCCCATTTTGTTTTAGATTTTCCCCAAACCACAAAAGCTGTTTTGGGGAAAGTCACATTTTAAAAAATTAAGTTAGCTGCCTCTTTCATTACTCACCTGAGTCAGCAAAAAAACATGTTTTGTGCATTTTTCCAATAAAAAGTTCCAATCCTATAATAGCATAGATTATGATTACAAATAATACCAAAAGGGCTATGTGAAGGAGGGGAACCATGGCTTTTATAATGGAGTTCAGGACAACTTGTAAACCTAGGAAAGAAAAGAAATAGGTTTATGAGCCAGGAAAACACTTGGGTGATGCATACGTATAATTCCTAACGATGTCTGCTCTATTTATAACACATAGTAATAAAACTCAAAAAGGTATTTCAAAGTTTTTCATTAACATTAAGCCAGGAGGTGACATGAGCTAAAAAGGAACCTTACAGATTATCTTATCCAACTCCCTCACTTGGCAGATGGAAAAACTAAGGTTTTGAGAGGGGACTGCCCAATGTCAAAGTTCATCATTCACTTATGCATTTGTTCATTCACTTGACAAAATCCCTTGAACATCTACCATGTGGAAATCATAAGGTTCGGTGCTTTTGAACAATATGAAGATGTTTTACATAAAGTGCCTTCTCTCAAAGAAGTCATATTCCAGAAGAATACATAGAATTAAGCACACATGACTCGACTCTGGGGTAGCACACAGACACTCTATGAGTAATATCAAACAGTTAAAATCAAGAAGGATGAAAGATGTGAGGGAAAAAAGGCAACTGACACATCTTCCCTCTAGGCAGAGCCTGAAAGCTGAGTGGGATAGATTTCCACAGGTGGGCATGGGAGAGAGGCGACTTCATGGAGGAAAACAAAGTACCAAAAGCACAGAAGTGAATGAGCACTATGTGGGCTTGGGGGTGGTGAGTTTTGATTGGTGGCTGTGCAGTGGAAAAGAAAATCAAGAAAGGGAATAGATTGGAAAGCCAGGGTTCTGGACTTTGAATTTGGGTTATGGAGCCAGACTTTAGTTTACCAGCAAAAGGCAGCTATTTTAGAAAGACCAACAGGGCAGCAGTAGACAGAGAGGTAATTCAAAAGTGGGGGAGTAGGTAAGGATGAGAATCAGGGTGAGACCAGAACTCAGTAACTGAGTAGGAGGGAGAGGAAGGGACCTATGAAGTACTGCACTGATGTGAGTCAGGATCTTGAGGTAAATCCCAGTGTCCAGAACAAAAATAAGCATTTCAAAAGGAGACTCTCTTGGAATGGGGTTGGGGGGGTGGGTTGAGGAACTCTAGCCCTGTTGAGTTGGATGTGGGTATAACATTAAGGTAAAGTGTCCTGCAGCTGAATTGTGGGCTTGAGAGATGGGAGACATGAGAAACCAGAAGCCACCCACAGAGAATACTCAGAACGATGGTGTGGGTAAGGCTGCCAAGGAAGAGAAAAGGAGGTAATGGAAAGAAAGGTGGTGGGGAAACATTAAGGATTAGGATCGCGTGGAAGGAAGCAAGAGATCGAGGGAGAAGGCCAGGCAGGAACCCAGAACATACTCTAGAAACAGGCCTCCTGACCTGTGCTTAGTATCCTGCCTTCCCTCCATCACTCCATGACCTCAGCATCCTCTCTGTGTTCACTCTTGCCCTGTTTCTTTCTCCTTCCCTTCCCTTCCCTTCCTTGTTCTCTCTCCTCCTTCAAACTTCCCCTTTTCTAGTATCTTCTCACTTTCCCAGTACATATTCAAAGAAGGAAAGAATACAAGAAGCTGAGATGCTTAGAGTTAAATAAATTAGCAATTAGAATACACTCAGCAAAAAGAAGAATACTGATCAGCAATAATAACAAACATTTACCATGACAAGCAGCACCCGGAAGAGGCAGGGGCAGAAGGGGAAGGGAAGAATAATAAGAGGATTTTTAGACTTAGGAAGACCCTGTCTTTCTAACACCTCTACTACAACTAAAATCCTAGGTGCTACCTTTGGATATTAAAATGTTCAAAGGGTTTCTTTAAAAAAAAAAAAGTCATACACAGTAGTGCATGTCTGTAATCCCAGCACTTTGGGAAGCCGAGGCAAAAGGATTGCCTGAGCCCAGGAGTACAAGACGAGCCTAGGCAACATGATGAAATCTTATCTCTATGAAAATCAAAAAACCAGCTGGGCATGGTGGCATGTGCCTGTAGTCCCAGCTACTCAGGAGGCTAAGGTGGGAGGATCACCTGAGCCCATGAGGTCCAGGCTGGGATGAGCAGTGATCATGTCACGGACACTCCAGTCTGGGCAATAGATTAATACTCTGACTCCAAAAAAAAAAAAAAAAAAATCAATAGGATGATTTTCAATATTTTTGCCTCCTTTAAGGGAAAATAAAATATCTGTCCTAATCTACTTGGACAGGTTTCTTTTGTTTTGTTTTGTTTCATTTTGTTTTGTTTTGTTTTGTTTTGAGACACCTATGGGCCATCCAAAATCATCCTCCAGCAGTGAGCTCTTCTAAATTATATGGTAGGAAGCCATACGCTTCGTGAATATCTTTACATTCCAAGTAACTATCATATCTCAGATTGGTCAAATGTATGAGATAATAAAGTTGTATCTTAATGTGAACATGTATATTTTCATTACATACAGGCTCCTCTGTCCATAACCAACATGTATGGTAAATCTCACAGGACTCTAGCTACAGAAGAAGGAGGAAGCAGTAGAAAGAACACTGGGTCAGAAATGTTGAGATCTTGGGTCTGGTTCTGTGCGGCTACTCACTAGCTGTGACATTATAATGTCTCATAGAACAGTTTATTGTATCTTAATGTGAACATGTATACTTTCATTATATACAGGTTCCTCTCTGCTGAGACCAGAACTCAGCAATTGAGTAGGGGGGAGAAGAGGGACCTATGAAGTGCTCCAGTGATGTGAGTCAAGGTCTTGAGGCAAATCCCAGTGTTCAGAACAAAAATAAGAATTTCAAAAGGAGACTCTCTTAGAATGGGGTGGGGGTGGGGGTGGGGGCCTTGAGGAACTTTAGCCCTGTTGAGTTTGATGCAGGTATAACATTTAGGTAAAGTACCCTGCAGCTGAAATGTGAGCTTGAGAGATGAGGAACATGAGAAACTGGAAGCCACCCACAGAGAATACTCAGAATGATGGAGTGGGTAAGGCTGCCAAAGAAGAGAAAAGGAGGTAATGGAAAGAAGGGTGGTGGGGAAACACTCAGGATTAGGATTGTGTGGAAGGAAGCAAGAGACTGAAGGAGAAGGCCTATTAGAAGGGATGAGATAATTCGTAGGTAAGTCAAACACTCGTAGGCATTGTTAATAAATTCAGGTACTGGAGAAAAAATCACCAGGCCACAGCTGACAACCAGCACTGGAAATTTCACATCCCAGAACCCCTGATCCCTTCCCCTAGAAGCTCATTTGGGTTTGATGAGAAGCTCAGATGTTCTCCAGCTGGGTGGGTAAAATATGGGCTTTAAAATCCTCACACAAGACTCATACCCTCATTTCTCCCTTTTGCCATGTGGGAGAGCAAAATGCAAATCTCTATCAAATGCAAATCAAAACCACATTGAGATACCACCTAACCCCAGTAAGACTGGCCATCATTAAGAAAACAAACAACAACAGATGCTGGTGAGGATGTGGAGAGAAAGGAACACTTCTACACTGCTGGTAGGAATGCAAACTAGTATAACCTCTTTGGAAGACAGTGTGACAATTTCTGAAAGAACTAGATATTGACCTTCCATATGACCCAGCAATCCCTCTATTGGGAATATACCTGGAGGACCTCAAGTCATTCTACCAAAAAGATACCTGCACATGCATGTTTGTTGCAACTCTAGTCACAATAGCAAAAACATGGAACCAACCATGCTGCCTATTGAAGCTGGATTTAAAAAAAAGTGGTACATATACACAATGGAATATTATGCTGCCATAAAGAAGGACGAACATATGGACTTTGCAGCAACTTGGATGAATTTAGAGTCTATCATACTCAGTGATCTATCACAGAAACAAAGGATAGAATATCAAATGTTCTCACTCATAAGCAGACCTTGAACAATTATCATAATACTATAAGAAAGGGATTGGCAGTAATGGGAAACTGCCAGGGGAGGGAGGGGCACACCTCATCGACAAGGGTACCTGCATAATGAACATTTGTATACCTAATCATGAATTGTACCCCACATTTAAATAAAAAGAAAAAAAGAAAAGGAAATAAAATTCTAAAAAAAAAATTTCAGTGATGTTTATGGGGGAAAGGAAGAAATACAGTTAAAACATTCTCAAGAGTATCTAGGAGCACAGCACTAGTTGATTAGTAAAAACCTCATTAGCCAGTGCTATGCAAGTTCTGAGAGTTTTCACTGGCCAGAGGCTCACTTGCAGGCATACACACACGCACATATGCATGAAGCTGCAGCCCCTAGAGTCTACACACAGCACATACCAAAGGCAGGCTGTCCTGTCATTTGCTCTTTGGGGGAGAAAGCTGTCATGGTTACTCTGAAATTAGATTAAGCTATAACAACCAAATCTGAAAGAACATGTTTGCTCACTGAACTTCTCATTTAATCATGTTACACTTAACAGAGCCAGTCATTTTCAAGGTATTTCTATTTTTTCTCAATTGATTCCAGACAGTTCTGTGGTTTTGTGCTTGTGCTGATCTTTTTCAATGAAAATAAGTGAACCATCTGGAAAAACAAGTACACATAAAACACCACTTCCTACATTTTAAAATGTTAAATTTGGAAATAGCTTTTTTTTCCAGAAGATTTTTGTTGCATTCTAAGCGCCAACAGGTTTAATAAAATTTCATGAAGAACTTTTGGAGAGGCAAAAGAAAAGTGTTCTGTGCTCTTCTGATGGCTTTGTGAGCTGTGAAAAAACAGACACACCCTGCAATGCCATATTCTTGCTCCAGCAGGCAACCACCTCAGAAGTACCAGTCCTTGGAAGGGTGTTAGGATTTCGACACTCTGAAGTCCCCAGCACAGGAGTCCTACCAGTGAGACAAAATCCATGCTGCTTATGGAGGGATAAGAGGCCTGCAGCTCCTGGCCAGGGTTCAGGTAAGACAGCTCTCTAACACGAGTGCAACTAAACCTGGCCTGGAGGTCTGGAGTTAAAAGCAAACCAGGTCTGGCACAGACTGGAATGGTAGGGTCTAGTGGGTAACATACTCGCTGGGAGCCTCCTCTGTGCTCCAGATGTTGTGCTAGGGGGCTCTCCCTCCCATCTCATTCAGTTCTCACAACAACCTTCAAGGCAGGTCGTACTGTGCCCCCTATACAGGTAAGGACATCAAAGCATTCATCTCTTCCCCCAGAGCCTGGCAGGAACAATTCTCAGTGGTTGGGGTGGGGGTGGGGGGGCGGGGGAGCTATCAGAGCTTCCAGGAGTCTGGCCTCCTGTTGCTCCCCACTTTGAGAAAAAGGCAGTTAGTTGAGCCCTCCAACACCTTCACCTACAGGACCTACCACTTTCAGAGAGGCAGGCCTGGGAGCAGAGGAGATCACACTGTCAGAGATGAAAAATAGACTAGAATTAGGAGGCCTGAACCCAAGGTCTCACGCCGCCACCTTGTCTTTCTGCAAGAGAAGATTCTCTCTTCCACAAAATCAGGATGACAATAACCACCACCTGTCCCCACCTCGGGGCTGTCACAGGGATCCAAAGTGACAGCACAAGCAAAACTGTTCTGTTGACTGTGAAGGCCGCCATTCGTAGTCATCTGCTGACCTCTGGCTGGCACAGAACAACTCACCTCACAGCACTGTTTCATGATTCTGAGGCCCACCCAGAAGAAAGAATCAGCACACCCCTGACTCTAGAAACAAAAAGTGCTTACTGGGCACTCCTGACACTAGTCGAAGTGGTCGTAACACTCGAAAGGCACGGAGGGCTTTGACATCAAAGCCTCCTGATTTGCCGCTAGAGTGGTTCCCGCCTTCTGTTTCTTTGGTTAATTGTTCCAAAATTACACTAAACAATCTGAAAGAAGAAGAGAGAAAGAAATGTTAGAGTCTGTCACCCAGGGAAGCAAAACAGGAGGATAATAGTAGTTATTTTTGAACAAGGGCTAATTCCGTGCGGCTGTTGCTTAAATAAAAGGAAGACAAGGCAAAAACAAGAACTAGGCTATGAAATCTGAACATTAACCAACCCATCTCCAAAATGATTGGGACAGGGATTAACTTCATCTGTTTTCATGACAGTGGAGCAGATGAAAACACATGAGCCCGCATGGGAGAGGGAACTTACTGGGGACCCAATGAGGAGTGTAACTGCCACAAACTGAAATGATAATAATCTTGTGGCTACTGTTTATGAGTGCTAGCTACGTGCTAAGCACTTACACATGTTATCACATTAATCCTTACAAAATGTTGTGGCACAGGAATTATTAACACCTTGTTATACATGAGAAAACAAATTCGGGAACAAGTAACTTGCCCAAGGTCACACAACTAGTGGCAGAACTGACATGTAAATACACGTACCTTGGCCCCTCTAGAATGTAGGTTCCATAAGGGCAGGGAGTTTTAGTCTGTTCTGTTCATGTGTTTATGTGTTCATGTGGTCTGTTCTAGCCTAGTGCCTATGACAATTCCCGACACACAAGAAGTGCTCAAAAATAATTGATGAATAAATCAATGAATGACTTTAAAGTCCCACACCTTATATGTTATACCACTTTCAGTGCAGTCACTGACACACAAATCCCAACCTTCACTCTCATGGGTCTATTTGGAGACTGATGTAAATCCCAGATAGTAAGGAGCTGTGCAGAGGCTAAAAGCAGTTACCTAAGGTAAGGTATTAATATTGTCATTTCAAAATGTGAATAACATTGTGTCTGGCAGCCACAACAGATTTTTTCCCACTCTCAGAAGGTCTTTCAGATAAAGCTATTTTCAGGAAATCTGCTCATTTAACAGTTACTTTTGCTCTTTCAAATAAATATTTATTCTTTGGAATTGTTGCTCGTTTTTCAGAATAAATATAAATTCGCCCATTTCAAACAGCATCAACTCTGGCCAATCAGATTGTGGGAATGATTGGCCCAGCAACAAAGAGAAGGTTTCTAAAGTTTAATTAGCAGCCAAAGCAGAAACTCTGCCCCCACTGGCATGCCTCTACACTGCCAAGTCACAGAGTTCATAAAACACAGGGTGGTCTGATTGCAGCCCTGATTGGGCACAGTCATGTCATTCTGGGGCATTTATAGACCAGCCCTTTGTTTTAATAACAGTACAGCAATTAGCAACGAACCCAACCAGGAGGGAAAATAAGTCAAGTCTCTAAATTTACAGAGCTTCAGATGGTGGGCTCTCCCTAGTCATGACTGCGGAAATAGATCAAATTTGTGACAGGGTTCTCTCTCTTTAGCAGTTTTTAAAAATTACTGCAAGCCCCCGCAGCAAGGCTAAAGTAAAAAGTCTCCCTCCAAAACAAATTCATAGCTTTACAAAAACAAAGGAAGAAAAAAAAAAAAACCTCAAACTCTTCTGAAATGTGGAAGCCACAGGAATTTTCATCCCAAAAGGTTAGGAAAGTAATTTATGCAGGTGGTGACTTAAGATTCCTTTCAAGTATCACTGTTTTGCAATGTACACTTCATGGTCCTTTCATCCCTTGTTCTTCAGCAGTGTCCTTGAAAACAGGTGGAAAATGTCTCTCTCGTTACAGGAGAGCCCAAGTCAACGAGAGAAGCAAGCTGCTGTTCCTAGGCAGAGCAGGGCTGCAAGGGGCCAGGGCTGGTTTCCATTCCTAAGAGCAGGTATGAGATATTAGGAAAGTTTCTCTCCTTCTCTGGGCCTCAGTTTCTCTATACGTAAAATGAGAAAACTGGATTAAGTGACCCAAAGAATGACCTTCTAATAGTCTGTGATTCTGTGCCTCTCACCCCACCCCTACCTGAAGAGATCAGGACATGACTGACTCTAGACTGTTGTGTTTAGCCCAAGGTATGTGAAAAAAGGCAAGGAGCTGCCTAAACTGACAGAAGTCAGAAGCCTCAGAATCAAGAGCCATGTTCTTCGTCAATATCTTTACTGAAAAATTAGAGGAGTGGGATAAAACTTGGTTTAGATCAATCTTTTCTCTGAAGGAATGACTTCAGCTCTGGTAGGCACATCAAGTCCTCTTGTGGTCACATTAACAGTTAACATTTTAGAAATATCAATTACTTTCTTAATGTCTCAGTTATTGGGAATCTTGACAAAAGCAATAGGTCACTGCTGACTTGGAATGGAAAATCCATTGGATTGAGATACAGACTGCAGTTGGAAACTTCAGTGAGTGGGAATTTTATTCAAATGAAGACATAATTACACTTTTGTTTTTAAAATTTTTTCTTCTTTTCTTTGACTACAACTTAGTGCATATTTTAGATTTAATAAACCAGATATTCTAAAGTTTTTTGTACATACTAAGAAAAAAAAAGTCCAGTTCCACTCCAGTTTCCTAGAGGATTTTTATACTTTTTAAAGCCTTCATTGCAGTTTGGTTTATACAAAAAGATGAGTTTTGACAAATAAGCTTAAGTAACAAGAACCATAATCAAGATAAAGAATAGTTCCAGCATCTCACATGGTTCTCTCGTGACCCTCTGCAGTCATCTTCCCTCAAGGTTCAGTCCTGGGTATCCAATGACTGGCTGTTTGTTGCTACAGGTTTTTCCCTTTTCTGGAATCTATATAAATATATCACATAATATCACAACAGGTTCTCTTTTTGTTTATCTTCTTTTGCTCACCATGTCTTTGAGAGTCATCTAAGTTGTTACATTTATCAGCAGTTCATTTCTTTTTATTGTTCTGCAATATTCCATTCTATAAATATACCATAATGAGTTTATCCATTCACCAGTTGAGGGATATTTGAGTTTCTCGTTTTTTTCCATTATGAATAAAGTCTTTCTGTGGACTTGTGTTTTCACTTTTCTTGGATAAATACCTAAGAGTAGAACCAGTAACGTGGTCTTATGGTCAGCCTATGTTTAACACTGTAAGAAATTGGCACATTTTTTCCAAAGTGACCATACCACTTTCCATTTCTACAAGCAGTATACAAGAATTCCAGTTATTCCATATTTTGGTTAGCATTTGGTATTTTCAGTCTTTTTACGTTTGGTAATACTAGCGAATACATAGTGCTGTCACTGTAGTTTTAATTTGCATTTCTCTAATTCCTAACAATGTTGAGCATATTTTCAAGTGCTCGTTGACCATTCACGTATCTTCTTTTGTGAAAATCTGTTCAAATCTTTTACCCATTTATTTATTGGTTTGTCTTCTTGCTACTGGGTTGTAAGAGCTCTTTATATATTCTAAATACAAGTCTTTTGTCAGATATATGTATTGTGAATATTTTTTACCAATCTGTTCCTTGCTTTTTTTCTTCAAATTGTCTTTTGAAGAAAAGTTTTAAATCTTGATAAAGTCCAATTTTGTCAGTTGTCTCTTCTATAGTTGATGCTTTTGTTTTGTTTTGTTTTGTTTTTGAGTTGGAGTCTCACTCTGTCACCCAGACTGGAGTGCAGTGGCATGCTTCCGGCCACCGCAGCCTTGACCTGCTGGGCTCCATGATCCTTCCGTCTCTGCCTTCCAAGTAGCTGGAACTACAGGCGCACGCTACCACGCCCAGCTAATTTTTCAATTTATTGTAGAGATGAGGTCTCGCCAAGTTGCCCAGGCGGGTCTCAAACCCGCGGGCTCAGGCAATCCACTCACCTCGGCCTCCCAAAGCGCGGGCTTATAGGCTGAGCCACCGAGCCCGGCAGTTGATGCTTTTTTGTGTCCTCAGAAATTTCTGCCTACCTTAAAGTCATAAAGATTTTTTCCCATATTTTTTACTAGAAATTTTATTGTTTTATGTTTTATATTTAAGTCTATAATCCATTTAATGTAATATTTGTATATGGCATGAGGTAAGAATAGAGATTCCTCTTTTTTTAATATGGACAGTTAGTTGTCCCAGTGCCACTTATTGAAAACCATTTCTTGAAAACCATTTCCTCAACCACTGAATTATCTATAATCAATCTGTCATATATCTATGGATCTATTTCTAGACTCCCCAGTTCTGTTCCACTGATATTTATGTCTATTACTTATGCCAGTATCGCACGATCATGACCACTGTAGCTTTAGAGTGAGCCTTAAAAAAAATCAGGTTCCAGCTTTGCTCAAAGACGTCTTTGCCTAATCTAGAACCTCTCTAATGGAAATGTTAGAATAAGCTTGTCAATCTCTATAAAAATCCCCCTGGGAATTAGATTATGATGCATTCTACAGCTCAACTGAGGAAGAACTGACATTCTAACAACATTGAGTCTTCTAATACATGAACACTGATACATCACTCCACTTATTTAGTTCTTTTGCTTTCTCTTAGCAGGTTTTGTCATTTTAGTGAGCTATTTATACCTAAATATTTTATGTTTTTAAATGCTATAGTAAATAGGATGCTTTAAAGTTTTCATTTTCCACTTGTTCATAGCCAGTATATAGAAATTCCCATAACTTTTTACACTGACCTTTTATCCAGAAACATTGCTAAATTCACTCAGAAAACACAACGATGTATGATTTTAAATACTTTAAAATTCATCACTGACATTTATTTTATGGCCCAGAATATCGTCTCTCTTGGTGAATGTTCATGTGCATGTGAAAAGAATATGCATTCTGCTCTTATTGGGTAGAATGTTCTTTAAAAATGTCAATTAGGTCAGGTTGATTGATGGTATTGTTCAACTCTCCCTACATCTTTAGTAATTTTCTGTCTACATGTTTTATCAAACTCAAGAGAGTATTAAAATGGATAACTATAACTAGACTTATCTATTCCTTTTTCAGTTCTATCAGTTTTTGCTTTGTGTATTTTGAAACTCTGTTACTAGGCATATATACATTTAGAATTGTTAAATCCTCTTAATGAAATGACTTATTTATTATGAAATGTCTCTCTTTACCCTTGGTAATATTTCTTGCTCTGAAGTCTACTTTATTAAATATTAATATAGCCACTCTAGCTTTCTTTTGATTAACTTCTATATTGAATTAATACATGTTTTTCCATACTTCCAAATTATTTGTGTCTTTATATTTAAAATAGGTTTCTTATGGACACTACAGAATTGGGTCTTCTTTTTATATATGTATAATCTGATAAACTCTGGATTTTAACAAAGGTTTAGCTGGGCTGAAATCCAGCATCTTGCAAATTTTTTTCCTATTTGTCCTATCCTTTGTTTCCTTCTTTCTTCTTCCTTGCCTTTTTTGGATTAAGTTTTTTTTTTTTTAATTCTATTTAATCTCCACTATAGACTTACTAGAAATACTTCTTTGTTTTTTTAGGGGTTCTTCTAGGGTAAGTGTCAACAAAAACTTTCTGTAAAGTGCCAGACAGAAAACATTTTATGATCTGAAGGCTATAGGGTCTGTCACAACTATTCAGTTTTGCCATATAACACCACATAGCCATAGACATGAGAGAATGTAACTGAATTAAAATAAAACTTTATTTGCCAAAGCATGCAGCAAATAAAATACTTCATCAATATAAAAAAAAGGGGGGGCTTAAAGATTTGCCAATTCATGTTCTCGGGTGGGTGTACAATCTTTAACTTATCATAGCCTATCTTCAAATAATATTTAATCACTCGAACTGCTGTATAGGTATCTGACAATAATATATTGGTATTTCCCTGTTCCTGTTGTTTGTGTTAAAGTTGTTATATATTTTAATTCTATGGACACTACAGACACTACAATACATTGTTATTATTTTTGCTTTAAGTAGTCAACTACCTTTAAAGAGAGTTTAAAATGGAAAAAAAAATGTCTGTATTATGTACCCATGTATTTGCTCTTTCTGACATTCATCATTCCTTTTGTATTTATCCATATTTCTATCTGGTGTCATTTTCCTTCAGCTTGAAGAACTGCATTTAACGTTTCTCGAAGTGGAGGTTTATCAGTCATGAATTCTCAAGCTTTGGAATGCCTGAAAAGTTTTTATTTGGACTTCAGTTTTAAAGATATTTCACTGAATAAGTATTCTGGGTTGACATTTCCCCCCAGTACTTTATTATTTATTTTATTTTATTTTATTTTTCCTCTTAAAAATTTTTTTCTTTTTATTTTAAAGATGCAGGGTACAATTCAGGGTTAGGTACATAAATGTTCATTATACAGGTACCCTTGTTGATGAGGTGTGTCCCCACTTCCCCAGGCAGATTCCTACTATTGCCAATCCTGCTT
The DNA here is from genome assembly GCA_963574415.1 of Tarsius wallacei. Taxonomy (NCBI): domain Eukaryota; kingdom Metazoa; phylum Chordata; class Mammalia; order Primates; family Tarsiidae; genus Tarsius; species Tarsius wallacei. The sequence goes on from CAUYQG010086526.1 coordinate 73,395, forward strand.
CCCCACTCCCCTCCTGGCAGTTTCTGCTACTGCCAACCTTTTTCTTATAGTATTATGATAATTGTTTAAGGTCCACTTATGAATGAGAACATGTGATACTCAGTTCTTTGTTTCTGTGAAAGATCACTCAGTATTAAAGACTCTAAGTCCATCCAGGCTGCTATGAAGTTCGTGATTTTGATCTTCTTTATGGCTGCATAATATTCCATCATGTACATATACCATATTTTTATCCAGTCCTCTTTTGATGGGCAGAATGGTTGGTTCCATGTTCTTGCAACTGTGAACAATGTCCCCCAGTACTTTAAAGATGTCTCTCCATTGGTCTTCTGACTTGCAAGGGTGTTGACAAAAAGTCTGAGTTTTTCCCTCTGTTTTAAAATTTTCTCTTTATCTTTGGTTTTTAATAAATTGAATGTGATTATGATGTGCCTTGATGTACCTTTCTTCATGTTTATTTTGCTCAGACTTTGTTGAGCTTCTTGATTTGTTAGTTTATTTTTTCATCACATGTGGAAAATCTGGAGCCATTTCATCAAGCCCTTTTTGCTGTTTCCCATCTCCTGTCTTTCTGAGACTCAAAATATATATATTGCTCTTTCATATATATATATATGTTAGACCACTTGATATTTCCCCACATGTTGCGAAGAGGTGTTCATTTTTTCCTCAATTGTAATTCTTCATGTTATTGCTACATCTTCAAATTTCCTGATTTTTTTCTTCTGTAGTGTCTACTCTGCTGTTAAACCAATCCACAGAACTTTTCATTTCAGACATATTTTTCATCTCTTAAAGTCCTATTTGGTTCTTTTTTATATTGTCCCATCTTTCCTTATTATACTCATGTATCCCTTTAAGTCCATAAATATATTTATAATACCAGCTTTCAAGTATTAAGTCTTTCTTTGCTAATTCCATCATCTCTGTCATTTCAGGATCTGCTTCCATAGATGGGATTTTCTCCTGGTTATGGGTCATTTCTTCATATGTCTAATAATAGTTGACTGAATGCTGGATATTTTGAATGTTACTTTGTTAAGTATCCAGATCTGTTGTCTTGCTTAAAAGAATGTTGAGTTCTGTTGTGGCAGGTAGTTAAGTTACTTGAATGTCAGCCTGCTCCTTTTCAAACTTCTTTTCAAACATGGTTAGCAAGGATTTCATGTAGTCTTTACTCTAGAGCAGGGATTGGCAAACTCTTTATATAAGGGCCAGACAGTAAATATTTTAGGTTTTGTGGACCTAAACTACTCAAACTCAACCATGTAAACAAATGAGTGTGGCTATGTTACAATACAACTTTATTTATAAAAATACATGGCAGGCTAGAAGGGCTAGGATTTGGTATAATTTGCCAACCCCTGCTCTGGAGCTAGTTTGGTGCTACTACTAATGACCCTTCTGGGGTCTCTACTGATAGTCCTGAGTGTTTGGTGAGGTCTTTCCACTCTGGTTAGTCAGAACTTGAATACCTTCCAGTCTTTTGTGAGCTTTGGTTATTATACATTTTACAACTCCCCAGTTTTTCTCTTTTCCCTAGTAGAGTCTTTGGCCTCATAGAATCATGTCCCATATAAGTGTAGCATTAATCTTCAGCCAAAACTGAAAAGGACCCCAAGGCATATTTATGGAGCTCCTTCTTTGAATATCTCCCTTCCCAGATTCTACCTCTCACATTACAGTCACTCATTTTCCCTGAACTTTTGTCTCTCTCCTTAGCTCAATGATGCCATCATGCCCCCACCCCTGCCCTTCCCCCCTGCCCAGTTCCTCATCCTTATACTGTGCTGTAGTATGAAAACCACCTCCAGGCAGAAAGCCGAGGTACTCATAGCTTGGCAACAAATGAAATGAAGCTAAGCATCTCTGTTCTCTAGCTGAACAAAAAGTCTAGTAGCATGACAGGCACAGCAAAGTTATTCTAGAACCAAGAGACCTGCAGGGCTCTTGCCTGCCATTTCTTGATAGAGCTCACCAAATACAGCAAGGTATGGCATATATATGCCACCTCTTCATTCTGGTGCACTTCCTTTGCAATGATGCCTTAGATGCCAACGTACTGTGGTGGTTTTTGAAAAAGCTAACTCCTCCTCCCCCCCAAGTCTAATAATCCCACTGGGCCACCACTTTGGAAACCATATTAACTTCCTAGGTTAAAAGGACAGGCCCCAAATCAATCCCACTTTACCCAATGTCCTACAGAATTAATATCCAATTCTAGAAATTCATGATAAAAGGAAAATCTAAAAGGAAAACTATCTGGCTCAACTGCAAAAGGCAGTTCACCAAAGCCACAGAGATGAAAACAGTGAGGTTATTTAAAATTTTCTCCCTATAGAAACAAACATAATTCTAGGAGCAATCCATTTTACAGCTAGGGTAATGAAGACTCAGTGAAGGAACACATCTTCCTATGTGAGTATTTGGTCCAAAGGCCCAGCATGCCTCTAACACTGATTCATTTTTCTCCTGCTGGCAACACATCCAGGTGTAGAAGGACCAGAACAATATGGGCCACTATTTTTCATTTTAACATTCTGCATTAACTAAAACTATTGCTGTCTTCTTCCTGCAACAGGATTTGTGAAGAACACCTGCTTCTCTGCACTTTTTTTAGCTTACTTAATTTTATTCCAGATATGTGACATTATTCAGTCACTTGTTTTGCTATTTAAAATGGGACAGTGGTATGCCAGAGTTTCTTCCATAAGTCAGCAGAAAAAAAAATTCATAGCTTTGTTCAAGGGACGTTCAATAGCAGAGTATCTCACTGCTATGAAGGTTTTATTATACTTTGACTTTTTTTTTTTTAACTTAACATGGTGCTAAGTATTAAGAGTTTGACTCACTTGACTTGAATCCCCAGCTAGGCTGGTCTGTTTGTGGAGATGCAAGAGACCCTGCAAGGTAAAGTCTCTCACATTAGGAGCACAGACTCCCTTCTGCAACCTGATACTGAAAAGGGGAGCAACAACAAAGAGGGAGTTCCAAACCAGTCTCTACCCAGAGGCTGGCAGCAGCATCGTTGGTCTTAGAAGAACTCCTGACAGACTCTGGAGCAACACCTGGCATAAAAGAGCAACCATATTCCCTAAAAAGACTATGTACTCTGTTACTCTCACCCTCACCTCCCATTTTCCAAATAAACATTCCCCCAAAGTAAAAGAGACTTACCCTACTATTACTATAACAAAATCCAGTAAATTCCATCCATTCCTAACATAAGCATTAGGATGTAGCAATAATCCATACGCTATAATCTTCAAAAATGTTTCGACTGTAAAAATAATCAGGAAGGCATATTCTACTTTTTCCTGTTGGGGGGAAATAAAGAAACATTAAAAAAACAATAAAAAGAAAGAAGACAGGAAAAGAAACAGGGATTAGAATGTACATCTCAAAGATACGAACATTTTCCTCCGAGAAAAGTTATATTATGAGAAATGGAACAATTACACTGCACCTGGGCCAGGAAGGCATTTAAATTCTAACACTGAATTTCTCATAAGCAACTAAGTGCAAAACACTTTTCATTCCAGGCTGCATGATTGCATTTTGCCACCTGCCCTGATGCGTGTGCAATGAGTCTGCCTAGGACGTAATGGGCATGTTTGTTATTTGCACACATTTGCAAAACGCAGCATGTTTTCCTCCTGAGGTTGCCAAATCAGGCCCAGAAAAGCACAAGAGTGCAACAAAGATTACAACGGCGGCTTTGAACAAAATGCCCTTTGGAAGAAATGAAGATGTACCTGTTTTGACCCTCTCCTCCTCTTGGGTTTATGTCTGATTTCTAAGTCAGAGTCAGCTTTGTCACTGGGTAGCAAGGTGACCTTGGGCAAATCCCTCCCCTCATCTGGACATAAGTTTCCACACTTGCACAGGAAGGCCAGTGAATACAGGATGGCAAACACCCTGCCTGCTTATTGGCATGCCACCTCTTCCTGGTCGACACTACTGCCGGGTCACCGTGTACTTTCCCAGGGAACTTGGGCTCAACTCTGAACCCTTCTTTCGTATGAGTCCTCAGTGGTATGACCCATGGTTAGATGACTCCTAGAACCTTTCCACTTCCAAACCATGCAAATCCATGAGCTGTGGGAAGCACATCAATCAGTTGGAGGACTAAAAACTCCAGCACATCAATTAGTTGGAGGTCTAAAAACTCCAACTCTTTATCTTTTTAGAAAGGTCTTCCTTACATGGCTTCAGTTTCAATAGCACCGACAGAGATGTGTGTAATTAACTTTATAAGAGACATTCCCTGGCATGAACCCACTTGAATAACTAAACAAAAAATCATCAGTAACTGAAATTCTTCAATATAAGTCCTATACTAATATTAGTGGGATGTGAAGAAAGTTACCAATACCGTAGAGAAATGGAAGGCGTGGAATTCACATACTAAGATGACTAGTGCAAGGGATCAAAAGAGCCATAAAAAAAGAAAAAAATCATGAATTTCGCAGCAACCTGGATGGAATTGGAGTTTATAATACTGAGTGATCTCTCACAGAAACAAAGATCTGAGTATCACATGTTCTCACTCATAAGTGGACCTTGAACATCTATCGTGATACTATAAGAAAAGGATTGCCAGTGGCGGGAAACTATGGGGGGAGGGGCAGGGAGGGAAAGGGAAGTGGGATTAATGGTAGTCAATATCTGTCTGGGGATGGGGGGGCACACCTCATCAACAAGAGTACCTGCACAATGCATATTTGTATACCTAACCCGTAAATGTACACCACAATTTTAAAATAAAAAATAGGTTAAAAAAAAAAAAAAGAAAGAAATGTGGCTCAGGAAACACTTAGCAAAAAAAAAAAAAAAAAGGAAACATTTAGCAAACATCTCTTTTGCATGACAGGCACTGTACCAGGAGCCAGGCTTAGAAAATATCGCCTGAGCCCACAGGTTCGAGATCCGCCTGGGCAACTTGGCAAGACCTCATCTCTACAATAAATCAAAAACTAGCCAGGCGTGGTAGCGTGTGCCTGTAGTTCCAGTTACTTGGAAGGCTGAGGCGGAAGGATTGCCGGAGCCCAGCAGGTCAAGGCTGCAGTGGCCGGGAGCGGCCACTGCACTCCAGTCTGGGCGACAGAGTGAGACTCCAACTCAAAAAAAAAAAAAGAAAGAAAATATCCCCACTACGGAAGTTCCTGTCCTCAAAAAGTTTAGCCTGTTGGAGGTTAGGGGAGAATTTCAAATGTGTACACAGAGAACTTCTGAAGAGTCACAAAAGAGAAAACTGACAAAAGCGATTCTGTATCTTTAGCCCTCAGGTCAGGCCAAAGTTTTCATCTACTTCTTTCCCGACCTTTTCACAATGGATTGCATGGGGAAAAAAAGGACTTTGTTGTGTTATATGTGACTACTATTACAGACATTCTTATAAATGCAAATTTGTATATTTAAAGAAAACAAGTTACTGAAGAAAAATCTTTTTCAGAAACGTTTTTAAAAATATTCATTTCAGGATGATTCCCACAAGCCTGACCCCCTGAAAAATTATTATCTGTTAAATATTTGCTGCAGTAGCCTCCACACCCTTTTACATTTAAATGTGAATCTTGCCTAAGCCACCCCTGGGTTCTAGCTGCCTGCCACCAGGAGGCTGCCCCTCTGTCACTGCCTGGCAGAACTTCTCTTTACCTTGCAGACGGTATCCTCCCTCTTGACCACCAGTGGTGCCATCAACCAGGGCCAAGCATCCCAGCCTTCTCTTCCATTCTCAAGTTCACACTGGTCATGTAAAAGCCAGTTCATCGGGTCTTTCTTCCCAGGTCTCAGAGCCATCATGGTTCCTGTCATTTCTAAAATACCTGCCCTCCAGAGCTCCCTTTACTCCCAGAATACCATCGTAGTAGTCTAATACATTCTTTTTTGTGAGTTAGGTGAGAGTCAGTGTGTTTGCAATTTAGAAAGACTAGCCCACCCCCAACCTCTCTACGCATGCCTCCTGCAGACCTTCAAACAGGTTCTGTTGTCAGTCAGGCTCGCCCTGTGCCCTCTGTACCTCCCAGTCCTTGACCAGTACCTCACTCCCTTGACACAGCCATGTCCTCTGGGCTAGGTTGAGCTACCACGTGAGGTACCCCTCTCATGCCACACGTAGACCTGCAAGGATGCCCTTGTTTACTATCCAGATTCCCTGTTGTCCTATCTGCTGCCACATCCCTCAGTGGCATGCTCCCTCAGGGGACACATGATGCAGAGGAAAAATCACACATCACACTGCGGTGGGGATTCTGAGGGACAAGGACCAACATTGCTACTGGCTAAGGAGAGAGCTCCAGGAAGGCTTCAACAAGGCCATGACATTAACTCTGAAAGCTCAGAAAAAGGGAATTTTGTTGCTTTAACCAGGGGCAAAAATTCCTGAAAATACTAACCCACATCAGACATTGACCACCAAAGGTAGATCGTCAATATGTTTTCAAGACTTAGAGTTCTAAGGAAGCTAGATAAGCTAAAAGCAGCACACTGATTTGACAATTCCTCTTCCCTTTTTATCCTTGTGCTTTATTTACTAGGCCACACAGGAAAAAAAAAGCTTTTGCTGCCATCAATATTCATAGCAGTTACATCCCTACGTCAAGACAGCACACTATACTTTAGAGCAGAAAAACAAGGCAGAGAACAGACAGTACATCTCTCAAACACAGCTTGTTTTTCCTCTTTGGCTTTTATTCATAAGTAATTTTGCCACAATAATATGAGGGCCATTAGGATAACTGGCTTGTTCAAGGTTCTTTTACCCCCGCCCATCCCTTGCCCTCTCCCCACTTCTTTTTAAAGAATTTGGTTTCTCTTTCCAAAATCCTTAGTGAATTACTTGATGGAATTCATTATAAGAAGTACAACCTTGCCTTAATGTGATTCTTTATAACAGAGAGACCACTATAATGCCAATTGACCAATCATAGACTGGATAGTGGGCAGACTGGTTTGCCTAGAAGCCAGTGTTGTTTTGGTCCTCCAGCCTGCCATTTAAAAGAAATCCTATGAAACAAGTATGCCTCCACATTAAACACATGAAGCATTTTTTAAAAACAAAATTGCAAAACAATAATCAGGAGAAGTGAGATAATTTGCTTTACAAAAGGATTGTTCATTTGAGACAAGAACGTTGGGTTCATAATTTGAAAAAGAAGCCAATAAGAAAATCAGGCTCCTCTGGAGGCGAGGTGGGAACATGCATCCGGCCCAAGGAGCCAGGTGACGTGGCACAGAGAAGACGCTGAACGCTGTGGCCAGGATGGATGAGAGCAAAGGGAAAGAAGAAATGGCAAGGATGAAGGAATGGGACAGCTGAAGAAGCAAGCAGGAACTCTCTGGAACTGGACATGAAATGAGGTATCCTTGCTATAGGAGGCCTAGGCAGGGGTTGTACCTTGAAAGCCTCTCCCCAGGCTAAACAGAAAGACTAAATGAGTCCTGCATCCCATTCCCCTCCGTGTGCCAGGCAGAGCCATGCTTGCAGCCCTCAGCCACCCACCAGCAGGGATTTCTTCTCACTGGCAGGAGATCCTAAGTGGGCAGGGACAGTCAAATCTCCTTTTAGAAAACTACTGCCAGAGACCACTCTATATATGGATGAAGTCCCCTGTGAGAACTCAAGCCACCAGGGAAACAAAGGCTCCAATCTGATTCTGAAACCTGATTTACCTCCTTGAAACAGTGAGATTTCACCAACAGGATAGTCTCTAAACCAACAATCTCTAACTAGTTAACAGGCACTAAACTAGTTAATGCTACATAGAACCTTGAAAAACAAACCGTCAACTAGCAAGATGTAGGAAATGCCAGAATCTTTCATTATACTTGGTACTCTCCTCTCCTATTCTCAAGGATTCTTTTATCAGTGATGTGGTATAAATGTTTATTCATCCATCTAGCCATCCACCCATGACCACCTGAGTCCTTCTCAGCAAAGCCTGGTCCCTAACCTTATAGAGCTCCCAACTGCTATCAAAATCAACAAAGGCTTGATGCAACCAGGTAAGAGCTCTTTGCTTTGCTCATCCACCCACATGGCTCCAAGTCTTTGGGAAGGCCCTGGCTTACATGCTGCCAGTAGTTGTACCACCCCATCCCTTCTGTGCCATGACACTGCCCTCCAGGCCTGGACTCCCTACTGACAGGGATCATCTCTCACTGTCTTTATAACTCTAGCATCTAGCACTACATCAGACATATATAAGGCAAGTGCTACTAGGAAGTAGAAAAGAAAAAAGAAACAGAAAGGAATAAAGCAACAAAGCTAGATATAAATGGGGTTATTAAAACACCAAGTTTTGTGATCCTAACATACGTATCAAAAGACAAAAAACAGGGTATGTCTCTTTCTAAACTACCATAATCTCTTTCTCAAATAAGACTGGAGGAAAAGGCCAAACTGCTGAGACCACAGCTGATCTCAACATCTTGCCTTCCCTTTCTATCCCAACCTGCAGTCCCTTGATTAAGGTCCTCATCCTTCCATCTTTCCCTATTTTCCTCTTCCAACTTTCCCACTTCTCTTCTGTGGAAGTGCTTCACTACAAGTCAAGGGCCAATGTGCTCCCTCCCACATATGCCTAACATTTTCCCACCTTCATGCCTTTACCCTCCCTGCTTCAAGCGCCCACCTAGTATGCTTGCCCCATGTATGTAACATTCCCTCTTCAGACAGAGTGAGCACACAGCTCTGTGATACAAGGCCAAAAACAAGCCCAGTGTGGTTGAGTGCAAAGAACACAGGGCCTGTAGCCACGTATCTGTTTTCTGCTAGTCCCGCCTCAACCACTGATTCATGTTGAGGCCCTGGGCCACAGTGGAGCCATTCCACATCCTGTTTCCTCTTTCTAAAATGGTCTCGCCAACTCCTTTTCTCATCAAACTAAGCTCTACTTGTTCTTCGAGGCTCAGTTTAAATGACAGTTTCTCAGCAAAACCTTTACTAATCTTCCAGACAAAATTAGAGCCTGCTAGTTATATGTTATCAAAGTCCGTTAGACTTTTTCATAGCCCTAATTCACAATAGAAATTTACATCTTTAAAAATTACCTCTTTAATAGAGAGCCCAGAAATAAATCCGTGCATTTATAGTCAACTGATCATTGACAAACGTGCCAAGAACATGCAACAGGGAAAGGACAGTCTCTTCAATAAGTGGTTTTGGTAAAACTGAATATCCACAAGCAGAAGAAATTCGACCCTTATCTCATATCATAGACAAAAATCAATTCAAAATGGACTAAAGTCTTAAACATTAAGACCTGAAACAGTAAAAGTACTAGAAGAAAACAGGGTAAAATTTCTTAATGTTAGTCTAAGCAAAGATTTTAGATATGAGCCCAAAAGCACAGGCAACAAAAGCAAATTAGACAAACGGGATTTCATTAAACTAAAAAGCTTATACGCAGAATGAAAACAATAGAATAAAAATACAACCAGAAGAATGGGAGAAAATATTTGCAAACCATACATCTGATAAGGGTTACTATCTAAAATATATATGGAACTCAAACAACTCAGTAGCAAGAAAACAAATAACCTGATTTAAAAATAAGCAAAGGTCCTGAATGGACATTTCTCAAATAAAGACATACAAATAGCCAGCAGATATAGGGAAAAAATGCTTACTACCACTAATCATCAGGGATGTGCAAATTAAATCCACAATGGCCTCATACCTGTTAGAGTGGCTCTTATCACCGGGCTCGGTGTCTCAGCCTGTAATCCCGTGCCTTTGGGAGGCTAAGGCGAGCGGATTGCCTGAGCCCGCGGGTTCGAGACCCGCCTGGGCAACTTGGTGAGACCTCATCTCTAAAATAAATAAAAAATTAGCCAGGCATGGTAGCGCACGCCTGTAGTTCTAGCTACTTGGAAGGCTGAGGCGGAAAGATCGCCGGAGCCCAGCAGGTCGAGGCTGCGGTGGCCGGGAGCAGCCACTGCACTCCAGTCTGGGCGACAGAGTGAGACCCCAACTAAAAAAAAAAAAAAAAAAAAGAATACACACATATATATCCCAATAGATCCTGCATATAGAATGTGCGTTAACATAACTGTTGGTCATTATTTTTATCATCAGTTTTACATCTGGAGTCACTGAGGCTTCAGCCACCCAGCCAGTGGGCATCAGAGCCGAGATTAGATCCAAGGCCCATCTGACACTGCACAGCCACCATCAGCCTTGCCCATGTACAGCCGGGGTACCACACCTCCTAAGTTTTCTCTTTAGATCCTATATAGATAGGCTCACGAGGCAGCCCAGCAGGAATAAGAATCCCTGTTTCACAGGCAGGAAAACTGAGTCACAGGATCCCCTCAGAGGACTGTCCCCCACTGCTGCCCTGTACCACTCTTGCTAACACCCCTGCCTCCCAGCACACAGCCTTTCTCCCTTGCCAGTTACCTTCACCACTTCACACCAGGAAGACCAGAGTGCCAGGAACAGTCATCTCCATTTTGCAGATGAAGAAACTCAGGTTGAGGCAGCTAAGGACTGCAGTCTCACCGTGGGCAAGAGACCTCATTGAACTGGAGCGCAGGTTCCCCAGGTCCTGGGTCAGCCTCTGTATCCCTGCAGCCTCTTCTTGTGTGAACATTCCCTCTTTCCAACTCAGACAATGGCAGGAAGGCTGAGAAACACCCCACCCCCACTTTACCCTCATGAGGCCTCCAAAGAAGCCTAGAGATCCAGAAAACACCTGAAGACAACTACTCTAACCCAGCGCTCTCCATTTGCAGCTGAGACACTAGAGGCCCTGACAGGAAAAGGCCCTGACTGGGCTCACAAAGAGAGCTGGGGAAGGGTCAGTGTCTAACCAGACCCTTGGACTTCCAGGCTGGACCACATCCTGTGGATGATTCTCCTTCCCCTCTCTCCCAGACTCCAGAGACCCCTGCCTGACCTCTCTCCAAAATCTTCCTTCTCCTCTCTGTCTCCCCTCACCCCATATACCAAATACCTGTCTCAGGAGAAGACATGTGTTGGGACTTCTGCCCTGGGGAGTTGAAATATGTCACCCAATCACTTTTAACTCTTCAGCTAAGTATCAGCTGTGTGACTTGGGGCAAGTTACTTAACTTCTCTGAGCCTCACATGCCTCTCATCTATAAAAAGGGATTAGTGTCATACTTCCTAACTTTGTCTTGAGAATTAGATACAAAAAAATATATGAAAAGCACTTGTCAGATGGTCAGAAAACAAGAGTTGCCTTCTCCCTTTCATATAACTACTTATTAAAAGTTACAATATGAAATAATAATTATTTATCATTCAGGATCTAAGTGTCAAGTACTATTCTAATGTTGGAGACATATCAGTGAACATGGCAAGCGGAGTCCCTGTCCTTATGATACTCACATTCTGCTTCAGGAAATGTTGCCAGTTAAGGAGAGAGCACTTTTAAATATTTTCAAATAAAATCAGGTGAGAAGGGCTGTTCTGGATAGAGTGCCAGGGCAGGGCTACCTGAGGAGGTGACAACTGAGCAGAGAGCAGAATGGAGTCACTGGGTGAAGAGGTGAGAGGAAGGAGTCCCCACAGGAGCGACGCCATGAGCATCGCCCCAACACACAGACACACACAGCTCAGGGCAGAGGCTCAAACAAGCCCCTCGGGGCGTGACAATGGCAAAGAGCCTGTCCAAAGTCTCTGCCCTCTGTATTCCTGCAGGACAACGCCCAGAGTCTCCTCCCAGGTCTTGCAGTCAGTCCACCCAACCAGTACTTCCCGACCCCAATGGGGATGAGCTGTGCTGTGCCAATTAGCGGAGAGAGATGCATAGTTCAATGGTTCCATAGATGGAAATCTGCCAGGAGCCCAACTCAAGAAAAGCATCTGCATCCAATGAGTCCTTTGCCTATATCTCACTCTTAAGCTTGATTGCACTGGAAGCGTGTACACAGCTCCCAGGGCCCTTAGAGGCGGGACCTTGCATTTTGTACTTCATTGTGGCTGCTTGTTTTTACTTTTTTCACCTATCAGTATGACCTCCTGAGGCCAATTGTGAATAACTGTGGAATAATAGTCAAGAGTGTGATGAGCATGCGTGTGTATAGGTATGTATATGTGAGTACATGTAATGTTGGAATGTGTTCATGCATGTATGTGTGATGTGAGTATAAGTGTGTGTGTGACATGCGTGTGCATGTGTAATATTGCACATGAGTATAGGTATGTGCGTGAATGCATGAATATATGTGTGCATGTACATGTGTGTATGATGTGTATATAAGTGTGGGTCCATAACATGTATGTGCATGTGTGATGTGTGCATATGAGTGTAGGCATGTGTGTGAGTGCATGCAATATTGTGTGTGTGCATGTGTGCATGTATGTGTGATGTGTGCACGTGTGTATGGGCATGTGCATGTGTGTGAGTGATGTGTGTGGTGTGTGCACATGTATAGGTAGGTGTATTGTGTGAGTGTGTGCGTGTATGTGTGTGATGTGTGTATAGGTATGTGTGCATGACACGTGTGTGCATGTGTGATGTGTGCACATGAGTATAGGTATGTGTGTGAGTGCATGCAATATATGTGTGCATGTGTGTGTGCTATGTGCACATGTGTATAGGTATGTGTGTGGGTGTCTGCAATGTGTATATGTGTGTGCATGCGCATGTGTGCGTGATGTGTGTATAGTTGTGTGTGCATGACACATGCATGCATGACATGTGCACATGAGTACAGGTATGTGTATGTGTGTGAGTGTGTGCAATATGTGTGCAGGTATATGTGCTGTATGTGCACATGTGTACAGGCATATGTACGTATGGAAGTGCATGTATGATGTGCAAAAATGAGTGTAGGTATGTGTGTGAGTGCATGCAATATGTGTGTGCATGTGTGCGAGTATGTGTGGTGTGTGCACATGTGTACAGGTATGTGTATTATGTAAGTGCATGCAATGTGTGGATGTGTGTGCATGTGGATGTGCGTATAAGTGTGTGCATAACACATGCATGCATGTGTGATATGCGAGCATGAGTGTAGGTATGTGTGTGAGTGCATGCAATATATGTGTGCATGTGTGTGTGATGTGTGCATGTGTATAGGTATTTGTGTGTACATGTGTGTGATGTGTGTATATGTGTCTTTGTCATCGGTGCATGTGTGATGTGTACGCATGAGTATAGGTATGTGTACTGTGTGAATGCATACAATATATGTGTGCATGAACATATGTGTGATGTGTGTATAAGTGTGTGAAAAACACGTGTGCATGTGTGATTTGTGCACATGAGTGTATGTATGTGTGTGAGTGCATGCAAATATATGTGTGCATTGTGTGGTATGTGCACACACATATAGGTATGTGCGGGGGTGCGCAATGTGTGTATGTGCATCTGTGTGTATAATGTGTGTGTAGGTATGTGTGCATAACACATGCATGCATGTGCGATGTGTGTACATGAGTGTAGATATGTGTGTGAATGCATGCAATATAGGTGTGCATATATGTGTGGTGTGTGCACATGTGTAGAGGTATGTGTGTGTGCAGTGTTTGTATGTGTGTTGTGTGTGCTCATGCACATGTGTGCATTTGTGTGATGTCTGTATAGGTGTGTGTGCGTGACACATGCATGTGTGGAGTGTGCACATTACTACAGGTGTGTGTATTGTGTAAGTGCATGCAATATATGTGTGCATGTATGTGTGGTGTGTACACATGTATAATTATGCATATGTGTGTGAATGTGTGCAGTGTGTGTATGTATGTGTGCATGTGAATGTGTGCATGTGTGTAGGTGTGTGTACATGATATGTGTGTGCATGTGTGATGTGTGTACATGAGTATAGGTATATGTCTTGTGTGAGTGCAGGCAATATATGTATGCATGCACATGTGTGTGATGTGTGTGGGTGTGTGCACAATATGTGTGTGCATGTGTGATGTGTTCACATGAGTATAGGTATGTGTTGAGTGCGTGTGTGCACATATGTATAGGTATGTGTATTGTGTGGGTGTGTGCAATGTGTGTGTGCATGCACATGTGTGTGTGATGTGTGTAAAGGTGTGTGCATGACACATGCATATATATGTGATGTTTGCACATGAGTATAGGTATATGGGTTTAAGTGCATGCAATATATGTGTGTGCATGTGTGCATGTATGTGTGCACACGTGTATAGGTGTGTGCATTGTGTGAGTGCATGCAATGTGTGTATGCATGAATAATGGGTATGTGTATGCACATGTGAGAGCATGCAATGTGTGTGCATGTGTGTTATGTGTGTATAGGTGTGTGTGTGTGCATTACACATGTGTGCATATGTGGTGTGTGCACACAAGTATAGGAATGTGTATGTGTGTGAATGCAAGCAATATGTGTATGCATGTATGTGTGGTGCGTGCATGTGTGTATTGGTATGTGCATTTGTGTGAGATCAAGCAATGTGTGTGTGTGTGTGTGTGTGTGTGTGCCTGTGCCTGTGTGTATGAATCCCTATCCTACTCCTCATCTCCCCCTCTTCTCCCTCACTGCCTTCTCCATCTTTATCTATCCCTGGTATCCCTAGCATGTGGGATGCTAAGGCCAGGTAAAGGGATGCCTCCATAATCAACCAGAAAGTGAAGAAGAGAACAGACCACATTGAGCACCTGGTCAGTGCCAGGACACTGCAGTGGTGATACCCGCTGCCCACTAGCAGCCATGGTGTCTGACACCCTCACCTCTCCTGGCCATCCCTTCGCTGTTAGGTACATTGGGACTACTGTGCTTTTTGAATGGGGGAAGATATGGTCTAATGGGTTCTCTGGGAGGTTCTTGAAGGAGAGGTGGGGAGGCCTTAGGGAGTGAGACCCAGACCTGCCCCTTCAGACCTTCTTTCCAATGGTGAGTGTGACTGCCCCTCCCCAGCTCTCCCCTAAGAGCTCACCATGTTGACTCATCTCTGCTGCCCTCTTTTTCACGGGAACCAATCCCTTGATTTCCATTATATTTCACAGCCTTGGGTTAATAATGATCATTCAACCCAACTGGCATTCATTCAGAAAGCAACAGTATTGATCGATAGCAATGAATTCAAAGCCATCTAATGTTTTCGCTTAGCAAATAGCTCGTAAGGCATTTCTGATCCTTGTGAGGGACAGTGATGGTTCAGAACTGGATCTTTCCCTCCAAAAACCTGGCATGATACTGTGGAAAGCCAAGGGTGGCATAGAAATCACAGAATCCTTCTTGGAGGGGGTGCCCTTTAAAAGGAGCAAGGAGAAACGTGACTATGAGGAAAAATGCATTTCAGGCAGAAGAAAGCTGGTGAAGAAAGGTCTTGAGATGGGAATGTATATAAAAGATTTTCAGGGAATGGTGCCTAGATCTACTGGCTAGAAAATAAGAGGCATAATCAGCCACTGAGGCTAACATCTGTGAAATCTTCTATGAAGGGCATTACTCTTGGAAATGTTTTTTTAAGGCTGGAAAGACAAGCAAGGGCCAAATGAGAAGCTTTGACTGCCACACTAAGAACGGTACTTCTGGCCAACTAGAGAGGCCTTCACAGGAGGCTGGTAGGGTCGGACTGTGGCTAGGAAAAATCTTCTGGAGACTAGGTAGCAGGAGCTGGGAGAGATGGACTATTAAGTGGCAATAGGGAAAGCTGATGGGTTTCTGACCCAAGGGAAGAGGGTTCAGTGACGAGACTAGATGTGAGTGATGCAAAAACACAGCATCCAACAGAGAAGGTATAGGGTCACCCACGAGGACATGGCCACGAAACCTGGCGGACACAAATGCTTCCTCCTGTACTTGCCTCCGGGACTCTGGGCTATGACCCTGAGCCTCAGTTTCTCACTAATGCAAAGGTGCTAATATCTCCGGCTCCTTGGGGTTGTTATGTGGATTAAATGAAACATTACTCAGAATAGTGCCAGGGCTGCCGGCTCTCTTCCCTCTATTCTCGTATGTGGAAAAACCAAGAGGGACCCATCTCTGCCCAGAGGTACACAGCTCGGATGTGCTCTGGAGACTTGACAAGTCAGCCTCCTATCTTGCGGATTCCTGAGCCTCCATGACATTCTTTTTTTAATATACCGAATGCGATTCTCATTGGCAAATCGTGAAAAGAATGAAGAGACTCTATTTGTCACTCACATTTGGATATTATTCCTGTTAGCTCCAGAGGCAAAAAGAAAATTTGAAAAATGTACTCTAGAAACAAATACAATCAGGGCAGCTGTTAAACTGTGTCTGAATGAAGGCTCCGTACTCTGTGAGGGACGAGTGTGTTTTTCTCACTGCAGCTGGCTGACGCCCTGCCCCAGCGCGATGCAGGAAGCTAATGAGACACATCCAGATAGTCGCTATCCAGAGACAGGGCAACCGACCAAGGCCCCAAGGGCTCCTTGTGACCACAAGGGAGTCAATGTTTCCTTTGAAGGACCCCGGGCGAGTCTCAGGTTGTTGGAAAGCAAGTCTCCTTTTATCAGTCAGGCTTACAAAGGGAAGGCACAGACTCTCTACCCAGAAACAATGTGCACAGCGCCAGCTGGGATTCAGAGGAAACCAAGGTCATCGGCCGATGATCCAGGGTCGACCTTGAGTGTCAAAGAGCAGAAGCTGAGTCAACAGGGATCCCAAGCCGGGCTCGGTGTCTCAGCCTGTAATCCCGCACCTTGGGAGGCTGAGGTGAGTGGATTGCCTGAGCCCGCGGGTTCAAGACCCACCTGGGCAACTTGGTGAGATCTCATCTCTACAACAAATCAAAAAATTAGCCGGGCATGGTAGCACTCACCTGTAGTTCTGGCTATTTGGAAGGCTGAGACGGAAGGATCGCCGGAGCCCTGCAGGTCGAGGCTGTGGTGGCTGGGAGCAGCCACTGCACTTCAGTCTGGGTGACAGAGTGAGACTCCAACTCAAAACAAAAAACAAAAAAAACAGGGATCCCAGTTCCGCAGCCTCCCGGCAGTGTGCTCCCAGACAAGCTACACAGAATTGTGCACCCTCAGTTTCCTCATTTCCAAAATGGGGACAAAAGTACCTATTCTGTAGGGCTGTTTGGATGATTAAAAGATAAGCTGGGCATGGTAGCATGTGCCTGTAGTTCCAATTACTTGGAAGGCTGAGGTGGAAAGATCGCTTAAGACCAGCAGGTAGAGGCTGTTGTCTCCGTGAGCATGCCACTGTCCTCCAGCCTGGGCGACAGAGGGAGACTCCAACTCAAATATATATATATATAGTAGATACAAAAGTGCTCTGGAAATTAGAAAATGTTGTTCCTACCAGGAACATGACTTTGATGACATCAACCTTTTGGTAGCGGCCTCTCCCACCAGGCTGTCCTCATCAATGAAGAGGAAGGTCGGGTGGGATGAACCAATACCTGGGAACACTCATTCAGGTTCCGTTCAACCAGCAGACCTGTCCCCATAAGGGCCACCCTTCCCTGGCCACCCGGGCGTCTGAGTCTCAGCTGCTCCCCCAGGAGCGCAATCCTGAGTAAGCCACCTCACCTCTCCAAGTGTCACTATTCCTCACTGACTAATGGGCACTGTTACATCTGCCTTGCCCACCTCGTGAGCTTGGTGCCAAGACTAGGCAGAAGATGCAACATGCTTTGAAAGGAAGAATCTTAGCACACAGAACATGCTAAAATATCACTCTTGACCCATCCTTCTCTCAACTGTGTGAACTCATGCAAGTTATGTGACCGTTCTGAGCCTCAGTTTCCTCTATGCATAAAAGAACTTAATGCCCGGGGCCATATGAAACAAAGCACCCAATAAATAAAGTGCCTGACACCATCCTTGGTCTGTGGCAGCTGCAGAACAAGTGGTGATCTTGTCTTTCTCCTCTCTCATTTCTGTTCCCTACTCTGTCCCCAGCAGTGTTTAAATCCTTAAGTTGCTGTCCCAGATCCCTGGTAAACTACAAATCAACCTGACAGCTTCCTTCAATCTCCTTATTCCAGGATTTAATCATGCCCTGATTGGGAAAAAACTGTGTTGGGTACCTATCTATTCCTGTTCCAGGGAAAAAGCCAGAACCGCCAACCAAGGTAAGTGACTGGACAGGGACCTTTCTACTGCCTCCAGTGTGTGTGTGTGTGGGTGGAGGGTTAGGACCATACAATTCATCTCTGATCCTCAGACCCCCCAAGCTTAGGGGGCCAGAGAAAAATAAGGGCACAACTAAAAGTCACTATCAGCTAAATGAAAACTCTCTCCAGTATACAAGCTAGCTTCATTCTAGAAAGTTGAGCTGGTCATTTCTTTCATGGGTATAGCATTATGAAAGGTGGAGTGACAAACCCAAGATTAATATTTGCTCAGTGCCCGGTAGGTGACAAGTGTCATACTAAGCACTCAGAATGAAGTAGTGAAGAAAACAGAGTGATTACTGTCCTTGCAGAGAAAACCAATAATAAAACCATAAGAATGAGCGTGACAGACATCAGGGAAAGAAAGACACAGCATGCTGGGACCTAAACTCACCCTGGGGGCCCCAGAAGGCCTGAAGAGTGAGAGTTGAGGCTGGGAGAGTCTGGGAAAGCGGAAGTGTTCCAGGTAGAAGGACAGGGAGCAGGTGGAGTCTGCATCTGCAGGTGAGTCTACCTGAATTCAGAAACTAGGTTCAGTACAGTGTGGGGGTGACAAGCAGGGAGGCCAGGGGACCCGCCGGGGCCAGCCAGGATTGCTTCCCAGGTCTTTGTGTTTGTGTGCATGCGCAGTTTCTAGAGGAACTGCTGTAGCGTCCTTGGACACTCAGAAGAATCCATTACCTCCCTGCCCTCCTTCAGATCAAAAACAACTGCACATGGATATTTACACACCATTCCCTGCTGGGTAACTGCACATACTTAGGTAGGTAAATAGAGGCACTTTGGCCTCTCCCTCATGGAGGCAGTAACCTGACTGATTTCTGAGCCTGCTTCAAAAAAACAAAACAAAACAAAAGCTGGAGTGCAGTGGCATGATCATAACTCACTGTAGCCTTGAACTCCTGGGCTCAAGTGATTTCCCACCCCCGCCCCACCCCTTCAGCCTCCTGAAGCACTTGGATTACAGGCATGAGTCACCTTGCCCAACCTCAGAGCCTGCTTTTGACCACCCTGTCAACAGCTCAGAAAAAAACCCTGCTCCCCACACCCAGTACAGCCAGATGCAGTGTGCTGAGGGCAGGGAAAGCCGGGAGAGGGGGCACCTTGGGGGTTATATCAGGGTCACTAATGGGGGAGTATTTTCTCACAAGATCCCTTCTCTGAGGGCTCATCGATTATTCATGGCCAATAAGAAACTAAGTTTCCTTCCAAAGGAGAAACTCACTGGCTCAGAACGCAGTCGCCAGGGCCAGGGGAGGAGGGCCCAGGGACAGCCTCAGCGGCAGTGTTAGGTCCCCATGGGGGAGACCCAAGGCTGGAGGCAGCCTCTGGGGATTGGTGAGCGTGGCCATGTTGGGCCAACTCCCAGTCTCCCTGCTGTGGCCATGCACTGACATGACGCCCTCCGCCTGCTGGCTGATGTGTCCAACCCATAAATAATTTACACCCTCCAGGAAATGGACCGCAGAGATGCCAAAGCCATTAGAGGCCCCGCGGATGGGGGAAGGAGACACAGAAGGGAAGAAAACATGGAGGGGCTGAGCTGGGCAGCATCCTTGATCCTTGGCCTGTACTAGCTGCAGAGAACCCAGCACACTCATGCCCACATGCTCAGCTGAGGTCACAACAGCCCTGCTGGGTGTGCACTGTCATCTTTATATTCCAGATGAAGAAAAGATACTTAAGAGACTCAGAGAGGTTAAGAGACTTACCACAGGCTGCACTGCTTGAGCATATTCAAATCAGAACTCAACCAGTTCCTCTGATGCTGAATTTGTCTTTTTTTTTTTGAGTCTGTTGCCCAGGCTGGGATGCAGTGGCATGCTCACGGCCACCTCAGTGTCGACCTGCTGGGCTCTGGCGATACTTCTGCCTCAACCTTCCAAGTAGCCAGAACTACAGGTGTGCGCTACCACGCCTGGCTGATTATTGATTTATTGTAGAGACCAGATCTCATCAAGTTGCCCAGGCTGGTCTCAAACCTGCAGTCTCAGACAATCCACTCACCTTGCCTCAGTCTCCCAAAGTGCTGGGACACAGGCTGAGCCACCAAGCCCAGCCTGAATTTGTCTTTTAAGCAGGAGGGATTTCACTAAGAAATCATGGTTTACTCTTTTTTTTTTTTGTTTGAGTAGGAGTCTCACTCTGTTGCCCAAGCTGGAGTGAAGTGGCATGCTCATGACCACTACAACCTCGACCTGCCAGGCTCAGGTGATCTTTCCGCCTCAGCCTTCCAAGTAGCTGGAACCACAGGGGCGCGCCACCATGCCCAGCTAATTTTTTGATTTATTGTGGAGACAAGGTCTTACCAAGTTGCCCAGACTGATTTTGAACCCCTGGATTCAGGCAGTCCTCTCACCTCCACCTCCCAAAGTGCCAAGATTACAGGCATGAGCCACCACACCCAGCTGGTTTACTCTTTACTACTATTATCCTAAGGCAGGTGCCAAAGTCACTGGGATTTGACTCGTGTGTAAGAGTAGACCCTTGCTTCCACCTCAGGCCCTCCTGGCCAAGTCTCAGGTGTCCAGGCCCCGACTGCAGAGGCTGTACCCTCTTGGGACCTAAACAAAGGATGAGCTCTGAGAGGGCACAGGTGTGACCATTGTATCCGTGGGGAACTGAGGTCCAGGGAGGAGAAATGACTTGTCCAAGAGCACACGGAGAGGAATAATGTGGGATCCAACTGCCTGGACTATCGATCCTAATTCCCCTTCCTTTTTACAGTGCTGCCTCTGATGTCAAACCAGGCCTCACCTCCAGTTTTTAAAACCCCAATTTGGAAGGACAGCAGACTATGTTTCTGCTCAAAAAGACAATGTCCAAGATGTCTATGCCTTCAAAAAGCTTAAGACTATCCCCCCCGCAGTGGCCTATGCAAAACCAGTGTGTCTCCTGCCCCCCATAGCAGGGACAATCCCAGACTCCCCCACACTCAGCCAGATGATCAAAATAAAGCTCAGGTGGGAAAACAAGCTATCTGGCCCACACAAGGGAAATAAAATGCAACTCCAGGCTAGATACAGGGACGTGCCTGAGGTGTATCGATCATTTCTCAGAAATGAGGCCAGGCTGGGGAACAGTGTTGGTATGTGTCTCTCTCTCTTTCTCTCTCTCTCTCTCTCTCTCTCTCTCACACACACACACACACACACACACACACACACACACACTGGCAACACACCATTTGCACAGGACAGTAGGCAGTACCAACCACACGGTCTCAGTTCCCAGGGCTGCCAGAAAAAAGTACCCACACTGAGTGGCTTCAATAACAGTAATGTATTCTCTCACAGCTCTGAAGAAAGGACAAGAAATCCAGGTGGCGGCAGGACTGTGCTCCTTCTGAAGCCTCCAGGAGAGGATCCTTCCTGGCTTCATCCAGTTCTGGTAGCCCCAGGCATTCCTAGACTTGTGGAAGCCTCACTACAGTCTCTGCCTCTGCCTTCACATAATTCTCTTCCCTTTGTGTGTTCATGTCCAAATTTCCCTCTTCTAATAAAGGCACTAGTCATGTTGGGGTAGGGGTCCACCCTAATCCAGTGTGACCCCAACTTAGCTGATGACATCTGCAATGACCCTATTTCCAAATAAAGCTACATTCTGAGATACTGAGGGTTAGGACTTCAACTTATCTTTCTGGGAGACACAATTCAACCCATAATATCATACCAGATAATAAAGTCTTGGTATAAAAGTGGGCAAGAATCAATTAATCCAAGCCTCCTTTCACTGCAGGGACTGTGGTCATGTCTTTGTAGCGGTCTTCTAAGGAAAGAGTACAGAGCACGCACAAGACAGAGCACTGGAAAGAGAGTCTGCAGCAGCAATGGAAACAGCCCTGGTACTGGGTGCTCTTGAGAACTTCGTTGGTGAATTACCCATTCACCCAAGGTTCCACAAGCTTTTCTTTTCCTCAGAATCCAAATGAAGACACTCCTTTGGTTCACCAAATATTTACTGAACAACTTACTTGGTGCCGGTTCCTGTGTGGAGCACTAGAGATTCAGGACTAAATAAGAAGCTGTGTGTTCCCACGCAGAGCTCAAACTCCAGAGGTGGAAGCATTTGAGCAAATGGATGATGATGACACTACCGAGTAATAAAGGGGTGTCCTGAGAGCCACAGGGCACAGAGCAACAAACTGATCTCCTAGTTCACTTCATCACTCATGTGACCAAGCTCTTTATTAGACCCAAAATGGATGTATGCCCCCAGGAAATATGCGTGCCTCTGGTTTTTTTATTATTATTATAAAGATGTGGGCTACAATTCAGGGTTAGGTATACAAACGTTGATTATGCAGGTACCCTTGATGATGAAGTGTGCCCCTCCCTCCTCTAGCAGTTTCCCTCAACTGCCAATTCCACCCCACCTCCCTTGACAGTTGACACTAACAGATAGCTTGCTGCAGAATCACATGGTACTCAGGATAGGTCAGGAAGCGCCAAAGCTCAGTAGTGGAGCCTTCAGCATTTCACACCATGGAGCCATGGTAACATGGGTTTATGACATCAACTTTCCTCTTGGTCACAAGAAGACCTTGTGCCAGTGGGAAACTGAACACCTCAAAATAGTTCTACCATTTATGAGGGGAGACCCCCCCAAAAAAACTGGAATTTACTTATTAAAAGGTGTGTATTTATTCTTACATGCTTAAACTTCAGTCACCTTCAAAGTACTCTCCATTTGATGCAATATACCTATTAAGTTGCTTTTTCCACTTCTCAACACAGTTTTTGAACTCATCCATTTTGATTTCTTTTAGTGCTTCTGCTGTTTTTTGTTTTACCTCTTCCACATCGGCAAAACATTTCTCTTTGAGGATTTTTTTCATCTAGAGAAAAAAACAGTCGCTCAGGGCAGGATCAGGTGCACGGGGAGGTTGGGACACAGGGGTCATGCCATTTTTGATGAAAAACTGCTGAACACTCAGCACGGTGTAGGCAAATACATTGTCATGGTGGAAGAATCAGTAACCTCTTTGCCATAACTTGGGATGTTTCTTCTGAAAGTCATGACACAACCTTTTCAAAACTTCCAGGTAAAAACTTTGGTTGACTGTTTGATTCAGAGGAACAAATTCTGAGTGTACTACAAGGGGTCTGCCCTCCAAAAGATAATTCTGGTTTTTTGGGGGGGGGTTCCTTCTTATATAGCAGACACCCCCCCGGTCACAAGTACCACAGAGTTCAGGACCCCAGAGACGACTGCATAAACACAGCCTTGGGTCTGAGATTCCATGTCCTCCCATGTAGAAAGACCGCCTATAGCAGAGTCCTGGCAATGCCACCCTGGTGACAGCTGCAGTGATGGCCATGTGAGGCAGCCCATCCTATAGGCATTTTTATAGGAGATGACAGTTTCCCTACTGCACAGCCCGTATCCCACGGGAGGATGCGAGGAACAGCTGGTCATCCGCAAAAGAACTTTGATGTCAATATCAATTCTCTAGACCATGAAAAGTCAGATCACAAACAAGGGAAACAAAGAGCCAATAAGTGCATGAAAAATGTTCAATCTATCTCATACTCAAGAAAATGCAAATTAAAGTAACAATAGGTTTTCCATTTTTCTTTAGTAGAATAACTATATAGACATGTATATATTGGATGATACTGAACCCAGGAAAGATACAGTGAAATGGGTATCACCATTCATTTATTAGAGAGAAAAAGTTGGAACATACTCTCTGGAAAAGAAAGAAATTTGTCAATATATATCAAGATCCTTTAAAAATGCATAAACTGGCCAGGCGTGGTGGCTCATGCTTGTAATCCCAGCACTTTGGGAGACCAAAGAGAGATAATTGCCGGAGTCCAGAAGTTTGAGATCAGCTGGGCAACATAGCAAAACCTCATATCTACAAAAAAAATTAAACAAGTAGTTGGAGCCGGGCTCAGTGACTCAGCCTGTAATTCCAGCACTTTGGGAGGCCAAGGTGAGTGGATCACCTGAGCCTGTGTGTTCGAGACCACCCCGGGCAAATTGGTGAGACCTTGTCTCGACCATAAATCAAAAAATCAGCCAGGTGTGATAGTGTGCGCCTGTAGTTCCAGCTACTTGGAAGGCTGAGGGGTAAGGATCACCTGAGCCCAGCAGGTCGACGCTGGGGTGGCTGTGAGCGTACCACTGCACTCCAGTCTGGGCGATGGAGTGAGACTCTAACTAAAAAAAAAAAAAAGTAGTTGGATGTAGTAGCACATGCTTGTAGTCCCAGCTACTCGAGAAGCTGAGACAGAAGGATTGCCTGAGCCCAGCAGGTGGAGACTGCAATGAGTCGTGAGTGTGCCCTTGTACTCTACCTTGAACAATAGTGAGACCCTGACTCAAAAAAAAAAGCATAAACTTTGGCCCACCTCTAGTACACCATATTAAAAAAACAATCCAAATGTGTTTTTCTTATTTGTTTTTTAGTCATGATCTCATTCTGTCACCCAGATTGGAGTGCAATGGCACAATCATAACACTA
This sequence comes from Tarsius wallacei, assembly GCA_963574415.1. Classification (NCBI taxonomy): domain Eukaryota; kingdom Metazoa; phylum Chordata; class Mammalia; order Primates; family Tarsiidae; genus Tarsius; species Tarsius wallacei. The sequence goes on from CAUYQG010086526.1 coordinate 97,907, forward strand.
CAGCCTCTAACTTCTGAGCTCAGGTGATCCTTCCACCTCAGCCTAGCAAGAAACTGAGACTACAGGCCTACACCACCTTGCCCAGCTTTGTTGTTGTTGTTGTTGTTGTTGTTGACACAGGATCTCTCCATGTTGCCCAAACTGGTCCTTGAGCTCCTGGGTTCAAGCAATCTACCTGCCTCAGCCTCCTAAAGTGCTGGAGTTACAGGCATGAGCCGCTACGTTCAGCTCCAAATGTATTTTATATAGAAAAATGACTCTTCTAGAGCAATTTAAAATAGAACAAATTAGGAAACAACATAAATGTCGAATGAAATGGAAAAGCTTAAATAAATAATGGTACATCCAGGTGAAATATTAGGATGCCATTAAAAGCTACATTTGTGAGGGCAACTTAATAAATGGGAAAATATTTGTTAAAATAGAAAGTGGAAGGAATAACACAAAAATGTATTTACCATTTGATATCAACTATGTAAATATGCATTTTTTAAAGGCTGGAAAGAAATATACTAAAACAATAATAATGATTGCTTCTATGAGTAGGTTCATATATTAGATGAGAAATGTTTCTTTTCTATAACTTTCAAGTTTTCTTCAAAAACCTAGACTGTTGTCTAGTTAGAAAAATATTTTCAGTAATGTAACTTATTTTAAATATGTGTGTGTGTGTGTGTGTGTGTGTGTGTGTGTGTTCGTGTGTCTAATTACTCTGATAAGTCTCAGCTCTAGCCTAATAAAGAATAATTGTGGGCTGGGCTCAGTGGCTCAAGCCTGTAATCCCAACACTTTGGAAGGCCGAGGAGAGGATTGCCTGAGCCCAGGAACTGAAGACCAGCCTTGGGAACTTGTTGAGACCTTGTCTCTACAGTAAATCAAAAACTTAGCAGGGTGTGGTGGCGTGCGCCTGTGTTTCCAGCTACTTGGAAGGCTGAGGCGGAAGGATTGCCCAAATCCAGCAGGTCAAGATTGTGGTGGCTGGGAGCATGCCACTGCCCTACAGCCCAGGCGGCAGAGTGAGGCTCCAGCCAAAAAAAAGAATAATTATGCAGGTGAAAGAGAAGATAGTGATGATGACTGATGACTTTCTCAAATTTTTTGTTTAATATGCCAGAATTTCTTTGTATTTAATTGTTAGTTGTCATATAATTTTAAAAAATATTTTGCTGCATCTGGATCAACTGAAATACTGCTAATTTTTCAAGACCTGGCTCACATTTTACCTCTATCAGCCTGTAAGCCCTGCAATTTGGGAGGCTGAGGCGAGGGGATTGTCTGAGCCCATGGGTTCAAGACTAGCCTGGGCAACTTGGCGAAACCTTGTCTCTACAATAAAACAAAAATTAGCCGGGCATGGTAGTGCGCACCTGTAATTCCAGCTACTTGGAAAGCTGAGGTGGAAGAATCGCAGGAGCCCAGAGGGTTGGCACCAGGGTGGCTGTGAGCGTGCCACTGCACCACAGCCTGGGCAACAAAGTAAGACTCTGACTTAAAAAAAAGAAAAAAGAAAGACTCCATGAATACTCAGTTCACAGAAACTTTCTCCTCCTTGGTAATCCTTTGTGTGTGTTATACTATATAATTTAATGAGCAGTAAATACACATTACTTGATTATTTGTTTCCACTCTCTTCTTTGTGTTATCTCTTCTTTGCCCGATTTTGCATTCTTGAGAGCAAATGTATCAGTTAGCTATTGCTGCATAATAAACTAATTCTTTTTTTTTTTTTTTGAGTTGGAGTCTCACTCCGTCGCCCAGACTGGAGTGCAGTGGCCGCTCACGGCCACCACAGCCTCGAGCTGATGGGCTCCGGCAATCCTTCCGCCTCAGCCTTCCAAGTAGCTGGAACTACAGGCGCGCACTACCACACCCGGCTAATTTTTTAATTTATTGTAGAGATGAGGTCTCGCCAAGTTGCCCAGGTGAGTCTCGAACCCGCGGGCTCAGGCAATCCACTCACCTCAGCCTCCCAAGGCACGGGATTACAGGCTGAGCCACCGAGCCCGACTGCAGGTATCTTTTTTATAGAGTGATTTGAGTTCTTCAGGGTATATTCCCAGTAGGGGGATTGGGGGTTCATATGGGAGGTCAATTTTTAGAGTTTTTAGGAATCGCCACACTGCTTTCCACAGAGGTTGCACTAGTTTACACTCCCACCAACATAATTTTTCTATGAAAAAATTTAGTAAGAGAGGGAAAATTTGAATGATGGCTGGCTGAGTTTTCACTTAGGGCCAATTTACTCACACTTGAAATTTCAGTTACCAGTTCGCTATTACTAATAAACAGCCATGCCTGGAAAGATGGGGCTCATCTATCAATAAAACATGTAGCTCGAATCTTAGTTCAAAATAAATTAATGATCAGAAAAATGCATCTGGAAAGCATTAAATCTGCAGCTTAATACTGAATGGTAACTGCGGAATAGTTTCTTCGACTGTCAGGCCAAGTTTTTGATATTCTGATATTTTCTCTGAGGTTTATCATTAATTTATAGTGGTTAGCTTCTTCCAGCTTATGTTAATTAATTAATTCATCAAAAATGTATTGACTACTTACCATCTGCTAAGAAGAGTCAATTACTGCCTTTGAAGAATTAACTCAAAATAGGAGGAAAAAAGTTAACTCAAATAGGAGAAATTGATGTTCCCCTCTTCAATATTTTAATATGAAAAATTTCATATAGAAGAGTTAAAATAATTTACACACTACCTAAATTCCTCAATTTACATGTTGCCACATTTACTTTGTCACACATCATCCATCAATCCATTTTATTTTTACTTTGCAGAATTTCAAAGTTGTAAATGTCTGTACATTCCATCCCTAAATGCTTCAGAATGAATATCAGACTTGGGTTCAATCTTTGTTAATGGTTATTTTTACCTTTTTGAGTGACATGCATAAATATTAAGTGAGCTATTGGAGGTTTGTTTTTGAGCCATTGGGGAATTTTTTGTTGTTGCTGTTTGAGATAGTCTTACTAAGCTGCCCAGGCTGGTCTTGAATTCTTAGGTTCAAGGAGACCTTTCCACCTCAGCCTCCCAAGTAGCTATGATTATGTGCATACACTACCATGCCAGGCTTTGAAAAAAAATTGACAAGTATATACACCAGCGCAATCTAAATTTCTATCAAGGTATCACTCCAGAAATTTCTCTCTTGTTCCTTCCCAGTTAATCTCTGTCCACCTGCTTCTCCACCCAGAAGTAGCCACTGTTCTAACTTTTTTTTTTAGCCATAAATTAGTTTTGGCTGTTGTAGAACTTCAAATCAGTGGAATGATACTTATGTCTCTTTAAATGCAAGGATTTGTTCACTAAACATAATGTTTTTGAGATTCATCCATGTTATTGTGTGCATCATTATTTTTTATTGCTGTTTAGTATTCCATTGCGTAATTATACTATAGGGTATTTATCCATTTTCTTGTTGAAAATACCTAGTCTGAGCCGGGCTTTGTGGCTCAGTCTGTAATCCCGTGCCTTTGGGAGGCTGAGGTGAGTGGATTGCCTGAGCCCGCGGGTTCGAGACCCGCCTGGGCAAGCGAGACCTCATCTCTACAATAAATCAAAACATTAGCCGGGTGTGGTAGCGCACGCCTGTAGTTCCAGCTACTTGGAAGGCTGAGGCGGAAGGATCGCCGGAGCCCAGCAGGTCGAGGCTGCGGTGGCCGGGAGCGGCCACTGCACTCCAGTGGGTGACTGAGTGAG
>CAUYQG010086528.1:0-22552 GCA_963574415.1 Tarsius wallacei
ATTTTATTTAATTCTTACAACGTATTCTCACATGACAGACAGAGAAATGAGCCAGAGGGTTACGTAAAAATTGCCCAAAGCCACAAAGCTATAAAATAGCAGATCATGAGGCAGGGTTTGAACCCACACTGGTTTGGTTCCAAGTGACATGTTTCTTCCATCCTGCCAAGGAGCAGCTGAAAGGGATTGCTTCATGTTTGTAACCAGTGCCAACTTATGAAGGGACGAACGTCTGTAGTGTGTATTCTGGATTTTCACCTGCACCTGAGCAACGTTGAGTTGTACAACTGGACTAGGTTCTGAACCTAGATGACTAGTGGGAGCCAATGGACTCATGCCTGGCACTTACTTGGAGTTTAATGAATGTTTGGGGCTGGATGGATGGAGAGAGGAAGAAAGAAAAGGGCAGGAATTACAAATACATCGCCATACTAGAAATATATTTCTCCTTGACCTCTTTTCAAAACTAAGTTAAACTAAATTTTTTTAAAAAGCATTGAGTAGAATAGTAAAGAGGTTGAATTTGCCAGATTCAGCGACTTATCTGCTACTCCTGCTTAATCCCACCAAAAATACAGGTAAAACCGACTATTTTTAAAAACCGTAGGACTCAGCCCAAAATATACATATATGTGGGCAGATACCGCCAGGATGTATAAGGCTGACCCTCATTCTAAATCTATTTAGCACTGGCAAATGTCCCAGTGGTTGCATTTCCAAACCTCGAGAGAGGAAGGCAAAATGAATTTGCTGGCGTCAAGCGGGTCTGCAGATGGAACACCGTGGAAACGCCGGGCAGGGAATAACGGCACACACGGGGCTCAGGTATTTTTTCCAACTGTTCACTGTCCAAAGATGGCACTCTCCACACTCACACCTGCTCCACTCTGAAAAATCAGATGGGGTGAGGCTCATCTGGATTTGGCCTTGAGAAGGAATCCTCGCACAGAGCCCACGCTCTCTCAGGAGACGCTCACCCCCAAAAGGCAGCTCTCTGTAAAGACCAGGTGCGGTTGAGCTCTTTGGGGAGTGTTTGCTGGGCGCTCTTCAGGAACACGATCGATGCTTGGCGTGAGATGATGCAAGAACAAGAAGCGCTAGAGATTGAGATGGTGACAGTTAGATTCTTCCTTCCACCTCCGGAAGTAAAGAGGAAACAGAGGTTTTACAAAAGGAAACATACATCGTCGATTTGTAAAAGTTTTCAGACCACTGGAAACGTTTCCTCTCACGACACCTACCCCCAAAGCCTTCAGTCACACTCAAGTTCAAACAGGACACCTAACTCATCATCGTCTCGAGGTAGACCTCCTCCCAAAGTTACGACTTTTTATTTTATTTTTTTATTTTTTATTTTTTAAGAAAGAAAAGTTTATTTAAAAGTAAATTAGAGAGAGAGAAGGGAGAAAGAAGATTCACCTCCCCAAGGTGGGGAGGGGGCCAAAGCTAGGAAGCATGGTGACAGTCATAGCTCAAAGAGCACACAGCCACACCAGCGTCTAGCAAGGCAATGGCCGAGCTACAACTTTTTAAATGGGGACATCAGATACCATGAAAGTGACCGCTGTGGAAGTATTATAAGGGTGATTAGGATGCAAAGCAGTAAAATAAAAGGTAAGAAATAAAATTGGTTCAGAACCACAAGATTTTTCTTTACTCAGTAGCTCTCCCCTCTTGTAGTCTGAGCTTTGAGGTCGGTGTGGAGTGTTTTAATATAATTACGGACTTAGCCTTAGTATATACAACGAATATGATTTGTTCCACCAAGAAAGCTGGCCCCTTGAAGATCTGAGCCTGTCCAAAGAAGCCTCTAAGGCTTCCCTGTTTGATGAACTGGATGTGGTAGGCCAGAATTATCCAGATAAGCTGCTTCTATTTGGACAGCCACACAGGAGAGTGGCCAGCGCAGCATCTTGCAATGTGATGGACTGGGCAGGCCAGAGCCGCTTCTGAGTGCCCAGAGTGTCCGGTTCCAGGAGTGCCCGCCTGCTGCCCAGGTGCCCCAAGCCAAGCAGGCCTCTCCTCGCCATCTGCCGAGTGCTGGATGGGCCAAGGAGCCAACAGGTACTCCCTCGCATGCTCACCGGCCTCCACCTCACACAGCACGCACTCTCACTCAGGGTACCCCACTGCTGGCTTGACCACACACATCCAATTTGTCTACGAAGGAAATGACAGCATCCCCCAGCCTCAGAAGAAAAAGTGAGTACAGCCCATACATGAAAGCTGGCAACAGCACTTGGCAGTGTACGAAAGTCCGGACTTGAAGTTAGACCCGCCTGGGTTTGAGTCCTTGCAATAGCTGTGACCACAGGCAGGTCGCTTAACTCATCAAGGCTGAGTACTTCCTTGTAAATTATAAGCCACAGTACCTTTCTCATAGGGTTCTTAAGAAGATAAAAAGAGGCCAGGGGCAGTGGCTCAAGCCTGTAATCTCAGCACTTTGGGAGGCTGAGGTGAGAGGATTGCCTGAGCCCAGGGATTCGAGACCAGACCTCGTCTCTACAATAAAACAAACAAACAAAAAATTAGCCGGGCATGGTAGCATGCGCCTATAGTTCCAGCTAATTGGAAGGCTGAGGCAGAAGGATCGCCAGAGCCCAGCAGATTGAAGCTGCAGTGGCCGTGAGCATGCCACCACACTCCAGCCTGGGCAACAGAGTGCGACTCTGACTCCAAAAAAAAAAAAAAGAAGAAAAGAAGATCAAAAGAGGAGGCTTGTGTGAAGTGACCAGCACAGGTTTGTTGCATGGTAAAGGAAAGCTCTTGAAAGCACTGTGTATGTGAAAACACACTGAAAACTACCTCTCTCCACTCACTTTAATTGCCCATGTATTTATTGTCATTAGGAGATACTATCAAAATAAAAACTACCCAGACATTTCGTAAAGCTTACCCAAGTCATAATGAGTTTTTTAAATGTGCACCGTGGAAGAGGTATGTCAAAGAACTCTTTGTCCAGTCACTATTATTATTGTTATTTTGGGTCAGGGTCTCACTTTGTTGCCCAGGCTGGAGTGCAATAGCATGATCGTGATGATCACTGCTCATGGCAGCCTTGACCTCCTGGGCTTAGGTGAACCTTCCACCTCAGCATCCCGAGTAGCTAGGACTACACATGTACACCACCACACCCGGCTCATTTTTAGATTTTTCTGTGGAACCAAGATTTTGCCATGTTGCCCAGGCTGGTCTTGAACTCGTGGACTCAAGCAAACCAGCCACCTCGGCCTTCCGAAGTGCTCTGATGACAGGCACGAGCCACTGAGCCCTGCTCATTATTTTATATCTGGGAAGTCTCTCTGTGAGCTGAAGCACCCCGACCCCTTTTAAAAATGAAGGGCATCAACCTTCACTGAAAATTATTTCTGAAAAGGAATGATCTTCTCTCTGACTCCAGAAAAACACCGAGTGCCATGTGGGACTTTTTCCCAGGGAGAGCGGCAGGGAGGGGTTACCAGAGGAAGAGGCTGCATTTTCACAGGCTCTTTGGCACAGAATTTTGTTGAGGAAAAATTGGAAAAGGGCATGGCCTAGCCCCGTGTCCACTGAATTCGCTTTTAAAAAATCCCATCGCAACAATATATTTTTAGCATGAAACAAAACAAACAGGAAACCTGGCCTTCAGGGATAGCCTCCCTCTCTCTGCCAGTTTGGTCATCGCAAAACGCTACACAATAAGACTGTGGTTGTGTGTCAGAGACTAGGAGAGCAGTGGGTTTTCAATGGGTGGCCCAAGACCGGCATCCTCAGCGGCACCGGGTCCCATTTTCAGATCTGCTGAATCAGGAGCTCTGGGTGGACCCAGAAATCTGTTTCCACCGGCCTCCTCTTCAGGGAATGCTGATGTGCACCCGCGTTCAAAAACCTCTGACTTAAAGTGGTGGGGTTTGCCCTGCAGTTAATTTGTAGGGAACTTTCAGTAAATATGTGTCTGTATGTCATTGCTGTGAGATGAGATCTCAGTTCTTCAGATGAGAAAATTGAATATCAAATTGTGACTTGCTCAGACTCTCAGGGCTGGAAAGCAGCAAAGCCAGAATTTGGGCCCAGATTCCTGAGGCCCAGGCGTGGGGGTAAAATGTAACAGAGTGTCAGGTGGGAACCCCAGCCAGGTCCTTGAAGTGCTGTGTGGCTCTGGGCAAGTTGGTTAACCGCTTTGTGCCTCCACGTCCTCATCCGCAAGCGTCCACCTCACAAGGGTTTTGTAAAGATTCAATAAGATTATCCTTGGAAGGGATTTGGAGCAGTAGCTGGCATACCGTGAACACCCAATAAATGCTATGCTAGTTTTATTGTTGTTGATATTGTCATACAACCTCTCAGACTGGCAGGGTGGAAAACATACACAGCATCGGCCCTTGGGTCTCTTCCTCGGCATTGAACAAGGTGAGAGTCACAAAGTGCCAAAAAAAAAAAAAAAAAAAATCAACAGCCTCTTTCTCCCCCAAAACCCTTTTAGAGGCCACCCAGTCGAGCCCCAAGAGACCCCAATATTCACTTGAATCCCATAAAATGCTGTCCCGTCCCTTGTCAGGCTCCTCCATGAACACGTCACGTGCCAACCGCCCTGCTATACATAGCCCAGGCCTAATTTGAGGGCAGCAGAAAGTGACAGGAGATTACCAGAGATAAACGTCAGCTCTCTGGTTTCAGGGGAGGACACACAGTTGTTGAATTGCTTGACATGTCACCAGACGGTATCGGGGACAGTGGGTGAAAACAGCCATTTGGCTCTTGGCTTACATGGAAAGAGCAGGGTGGCAGCCAGGGTATTTTTAATGACTAGCCTGAGGGACATTCACTTTGAGCAGAGATCTGTGACATTTTTTCCCCAGACCGAAGTTCTCAGCTTTTCTCCCCCAGATTCTTAACCCTGCAGAAAGAAATCCCCACCCACCTCCCTTCAATAGGGAACGACCTCCTTTTACTTTTCCACCCCAGACCTTCCTTGCCCTCCCTCTGACCATGAAGTCAGTCAGTCTTTCTCCTCCGCAAAGACAGTCCTTGGACAGTGGTGCAAGTGTGACTGTCCTGTCTTTCCCTGGATTCGGGCTGACAAGTCCTACAAAGGGCCTGGATTGGGAAGGTGCTGTCCCGGGAAGCCCAGGGTACGGTTACGCAGCACCGGGAGCGTGCCCCTCTGGCTGCTGTGAGAGTTTACCCCTCCTTTCATGGGCAGACTCCTTGAATGAGTGATCCACACCTGCTCAAACACGTCCTCGCCACCCACCCAACTCTGCAGCTCCCAGTGTTTTGGCTTCTGTCCCGGCTCTTCTCTAGAAGGTCACCCGTGACTTACCAGTCCCGAAATGAGAGCCCTCCCGGGGGTCCCACCCCTCCTTAACTCTCTGAGACATTTGATATGACCACTCGCTCCTCCGTGACTTTGGAGTTGTGACATGAGGCTCATTTACCCTCCCCTCACTCCTCCAGTGGTTCCTCTCTGCTTCTGGAACCATCTCCACGGCAGGCTCTCTGAGACAGTCAACCCTTGACCCTGTGGCTTTCTCGCACACTCACCTCCTGAAGATGCACCTACCCTCATGCCTTCACCTCTTACTCCCGCAGCTCCATCTGGGACCTCTCCCCTGAGCCCTGAATGCACCCTCCTGCTTTTGGCTGGGTTTCTATGACGGTGGACTCACTAAATCTGAATTCATGCCAAGTAGCTGCCATTCGCACGTGCCTCTTCTAAGGTCTGGCTGGTCTTCCCTCTTCTGAGCGGCCTCCCGCTTCATTCATTCATTTATTTAAGAAACGACTGTTTTTTTAAAATCTACTCTGCTCAGGTATTTTGCTAGTTTCTAGAGACAGCATAGAGAGAGAGGAGGACGGACATTGACCTGGAGCTGGCAGGATGCGATATGGACAGTTGATAGGCGAATAATCATGTAAGTTAGTGTGCACTTGCAAGGGCAAAAAGGGGTGAAAATTGAGATTGGGAGTCAGGGAATGCCTTCTGAGGAGCTAACAGTGAAGTGCTGATGTCAAGGATGGAGGGGTTGACAAAGGATGGGGGACAGGGTCTTCTAGACAGAAGGAGGGCATATGTGGGGGCAGAGCATGCATCGTGTCTTTGTGTGAATGAACAGAGTGTCCCTGCAGACAGCTGAAGCTCGCGCCTGGCCTAGGGCTTGAGAGCATAGTTGAATGACGTGACCTTGTGCAGAGACCTGAGCCAGGGAAGAGCCTGATATGTTGAGGAGCTGAAGAATATGGTACAAATTAAGAAACGGGATCCAAGTGAGGCTGGAAAGGCAGGTGGGTCAAACCCTGCGGGGCTTGTTGGCCACGTTGGGGATTTCAGATTCATCCTGAGTGCCTGAAAATTGAATCCACAGTACTTATCACAGCCCGCTAGGCTGTGCATGATTTGACCTCCCAGCCCATGAGCTCTCACTTTAAGTCTCCATATCCCTTATTTTCTGTCCTAGCCCTGTAGTACCTTGTGCTAAATTTTTATTAGTTTCCTCCCTCATTAAGTCACAAGGTCCTTGAAGCCGACACGTGTCTTAGACATTTTTGTTCCGCACAGTACCTTAACATGGTAGATTCTCCATTTCTCCATTGCATCTAAAGACTTTAGTATTTTTGAACTGGCACAGGAACCAGACCCCTATTAAGCTGTCATAACATTAAGAAGAAAGTCTAACGTTTACTAAGCACTTACTTCCGGCACTTTACATGCATTTTTTTAGTTAATCACCAAATCATGAAATGGATATTGTTATTGTCCACACTTTACAGTGGAGTCACAGCACAGACTTGTAACTAAGTCAGGAATCCAAGTTTCTAATTCCAAGCCCTGTGCTCTGAATCACTGGGATCTACTATCCATGGGTGCACTTGAGGATAAGGTCAATCTACTTGGACCCCATCGTCACTCTGAGGTAACAGTGATGCAATAAAATTTACCTACAGAATACAATATTTAAAAAAGAGAGAGTAAGGCTATACTGTAAAGATCTACTTCTTTCCTGTTGAATTATGTGTATTATTTACATAGAACTTTTATTTATTTATTTAATTTTTTTGAGTCGGAGTCTCACTCTGTCGCCCAAGCTGGAGTGCAGTGGCACGTTCACGGCCACCGCAGCCTCAAACAGCTGGGCTCAGGTGATCCTTCCACCTCAGCCTTCCAAGTAGCTGGGACTACGGATGCATGCCACCACGCCCAGCTAGTTTTTGTGATTTATTGTAGAGATGAGGTCTCACCAAGTTACCCAGGCTGGTCTCGAACTCCTGGGCTCAGGCAATCCTCTCGCCTCAGCCTCCCAAAGTGCTGGTATTACAGGCTGAGCCACCGCGCCTGGCCTACATAGAACTTTTAAAAGTTCTTCTTGTACTCAAAAGAATCAGCAATGGTTAACGCAAATCCTGTTTCTAAAGAATGAGCACTGACCAGTGCCCAGGGACTGAATGCAGCCAACCAATAAGAGACAATCCAGTTCTCCAGGACAGATTGACGGCAAGTAAGACTGCCTGAAAAGCAACCAATCTACCAAACAAACAAAACCAGCAGAAGAATGGTTACATATCAACAGGAGAAGATTGCAATAACATGTGAAAAGAGTAAACCAGTTTTCTGGGAATTTAGGACATATATTGACTTTACTTTTCTTCTCATTTATGTAACTGTATTTGCTGTATTAGTCACTGTATTTGCTGACAATTGCCTCTTGTCCCTTTGGCTCACAAGGCTCCTGAACTTGTGAAGTATTCAGACCAATCCATCCATTCATCCACAAATATGCTGAGTGTCTACGAAAGAAGCACAAAACTGGTCGTCCTTTAGGGAGGAAAGAGTCCCAACACAGAAGAGACTTCCTTACAACACTAACGATTACAAGATAAGTGCCAGAACGATGTGCCCCTGTGACGGGCTATTAGAGTTCCAGAAAGGAGAATGAGGTGAAAGATGAGTCTGGAGCCGGGCTCTGCAGTCAAGGGTGGCCAGGGCTGGCAGTGACCCAAGAGCACAGTGAGACTGGGCAATAGAAAAAAAGGGAACATGTGAGCAGCAGATTTAGGGCCAGAGCAAAGGCAGAGGCCAGGGCAAGTCAAGCGTGAGAGGCAGACAGTGCCCTGCCGGTCACACTGGTTCGGCAGAGGCTCTTGATCCCAGGCAGCCAGGCCATGTCAGGAGTCGGCCCAGAAGGCTTTCACCATCCTACCCCAGCACAGTCCCCTGCTCTCTCAGGTTGCTTCCAGCCCTGGCCACCCCTGGCGTAGATCCACCAAGGGGACTCACTGGGGCTGACCCCACTGATGACAGCTCAAGTGGGCGGGCTTTGGGCTTAATCAGGGTGGGAGGCAAGAGTGATAAGAGTGCTGCGGGGATTGCGCGTAAGAGTTCTGAGGAGGAAACGGGCAGGGCTCAGCTAAGTGGGACCCTGGCCCCTCTGTGAGGACCTGCTCTGTCTACCCATCTATGGCATAGGATAGTAATTGGCTGTGCTTAGTTAACTAAGAAATCAGGAAAGCTGAAATGAGTTCATTTGAGATAGTACCTCTGCCCATATATCTTAAAAAGTCACATATACATATCAATAAGATAACCAGAAGGCCATGCTTTACTTAAAATTCCTAGGAGAGGCACACATTTACATCTACCTAAAAACAAACAAAACATGGTAGTGTGTTCCTAGGAGAGGTCAGACTTAAATTCTCTGTTTAATTCTCTGAGTAAATATCTTATTTTCTTTCATTTGTTATTCTTACTATTGTTAATTCTTCTCTCTTATGCTAAAGGTAGACAAACCCAAAGAGGCAAGTATGGGTCCATGGGTCACAGTTAGAAGAACGCTATGCTATAACACTTTGGATGAACTGCCAACCATTTATGGCAGTGTTTTCCAGAATGTGGGTTGAGATCTGTTGTGTCAGAGTAACGGGGTGTGGCAGTGTGGATTCCTGAGCCCAAGCCATCTCTATTGTCTTCTCTGTGGTTGAGGCCCCGGAAGCTCCGCTGTAGCCCCGGGTGATACTTACGCACACTGAATTTTGAGAACCACTGTCAGAAACTCCTGTTCTAGGAGTTGAGAAACTTATTATATCACAAAGCCATTAGGTCTCATCATTATTGACTTTGAATGATAGACAAGGGAACATTTAACTTAAGATTTTGACAGCACCAAATAGGACAGAGTGGCTTATGCCAAAACTCAGAAAACTCATTCAAAAATGAACTGGTCCAGTAGATTAATGCAACAGACGAAAGCCAAGTTACTTTGCAGAAAGACTGGTCTGTTTAGGTATTACAGGAAGGCTCAAGATGAGTCATACATAAATACCTATGATGATGCCTTTCATCCTAAGCCTTTCATAATCCCAGCCAAAATTCAAGAAATAAGAGAAAACTGGAAGGGGGCCGGGTTGGGGGGTGTCTTTTGTTGCTTGCCTCCCATGCCACCATCCCCACGTCAACCAGAGCACTGCTCAGAGTAGTACTCTGTGATTTAGCCTAGCACCCTTGATCCTAGAGGAAAGGAAGTGGTTAGTATCCATAGAGAAAGAAAGAGGTTGGGGAGCAGATGAGAAGGTCTGAGTAGAAGGCGTGAATAGGCAAAGAAAGACCGCAGGAAATTATAACGAGAAAGGAAATCCAAGGGAGAAGCCACAGATGCTGGAAAAAATGAAAGGAAGACATAGGGATGAAGAGGATATGAAAGAAGCAACCATAAAACAGAAAGTAGAGGGATTTATAGTATGTGTTATCATATAAACCCAGGGTCAATCTACCAAGAAGACAAGGAATCCTAAAGATGCCTGAGCCAAACAACAGAACTGTATAACATGCAAAGCAAAAACTGACAGAAATGAAAGGAAAAATAGACAAATCCCTATGATTGCGAATCAAAAAATTAACAAGGTTGGAGAACAAGACACACTTACCACTCTCATTCAAAATAGTGGTAGAAGTTTTTGCCAGTGCAATAAGGAAACATAAGGAAATAAAAAGGCATACAGATCAAAAAGGAAAAAATTATTTGCAGATGACAAGATTGACTACATAGAAAAATTCCAAGGAACCTACAAAAAACAAAACAAAAGACACAAAATTTCTTAAACTTAATATGTGAGTTCTGCAGGATTGCAAGACACAAGACAAATATTTAAAAAATCAATTGTCTATCTATATGCTTGCAATAAACACATAGATACTAAAATTAAAAACATTATTATTTACAGTAGCTGAAATAATTTGAAACTTAGGTATAAATCTAACAAAACTTATACAAGACTTGTATGCTGAAAACTATGCAGTGCTAATGAAAGAAACCAGAGAAGATCAATAAATGGAGAGACATACCATGTTCATCAATTAGAAGCCTCAATGTAGTAAATGTGTCATTCTCCCAGGTTGATATACAGATATAATGCAATTTCTACCAGAATCCTAGTTAGATTTTTTGGTAAGTATTCTGAAATTTACATGGAAATGCTGAAGAACCACTATAGCTAAAGCAATTTTGAAAAAGACAAATAAAGTGGGAAGAAGTAGTCTACTTGATTTTAAGACCTATTTAACTACTGTGATCACAGTCTTGCGGTATTGGCAGAGGAACAGACTCATAGATCAATGGCACAAAAATAGAGAAACTACAAATAGACCCATATAAATATGCAATTAGATTTTTTACAAAGGCACAAAATCAATTTAGTGGATGAAAAATAGCAAGGTGGCCTTTTCAACAAATGTTGCTGAGACAAATGGAAAAAGTGATCAATTGAACTTCATTAAAATTAAAAACCTTTGTTCTGTGAAACATCCCATTAAGAAGATGAAATGATTCAAATATTGAATGTTCCCCAAAGAAAGAAATAATGTTTGAGATGATGATATGTTAATTAGCCTGATCTGATCCCTATACTTTCATTATATGTATCAACACATCACTATGTACTCTATGAATATGTATAATTATTATTTGTCAATTAAAAAAAGATGAAATGACAAGCTACAGAGTGGGAGAAAATATTTATAAACCACATATCTTAAAAAAGAAGGCTAGGGTTAAAGAACTCTCAAAACTCAACAATCAAAAGACAATCCAATTAGAAAATGAGCAAAAGGTATGAACAGACATTTCATAGAAGAGAACATACATATGACAAATAAGCACAAAAAAAAGTTCAACATCATTAGCCATTAGGAAAATACAAATTGAAACCACAATGAAATATCACTACACACCTGTCAGAATGACTAAAATGAAAAATAATTATGCTGAAAAGGATGTGGAGAAACTCAATCACTCGTTCCTTGCTTGTGGGAGTATAAAATAATATAGCCATTCTGGAAAACACTGTCATTTTCTTTAAAAAATACTAAACATGCAACTACCATACAATCTGGCAATTGTACTCCTAGGCATTTATCCTAGAGAAATTAAGACAAATATTTAACCCAAATACCAATATACAAATGTTTACAGATGCTCTATACATAATAGCCACTAACTGGAAACAACCCAGATGTCCTTCAATGGATGAATGATTAAACAAAATGTGACACATCCATAACATGGAACTCTATTTGGCAATAAAAAGAAACAACCTATTGATACATACAAAAATCTGGATGAATCTTTAGATAATTATGCTGAGTGAAAAAAGTCAATTCCAAAGGTTACAGACAATATAATTTTTGAAATGACAAAATTATAGAAATGGAGTACTGAGAAATTAGTGGTTGTCCTGGGCTATAGAGAGAATGGGGGTAGGAACCAGTGGGTGTGGCTCTAAAGAACAACAGATGGATCCTTGTAGTGATGGAAAATGTTTTCTATTTTAACTGCATCAATGTCAATCATCAGTGTGTGATATTGTACCTCAGTTTTGCAAGCTGTTACTACTGGGGGACCCTGAATAAAATGTATAAGAGATCTCTCTGTATTATTTCTTACAACCGCATGCTAACCTGCAATAATTTTTTAAAGTTTAACTACAAAAAAAAAATAGTATTCGTATTTCATGATGTATCTGGTAGCTACTCCAGTCTATTTCAAGCCCTCATGCAACCAGATGGCAAGAAAGAGATCTCAGTCAATTGAGGGTCTCCCTACTTGCTCATATCCAAGTTTCAGGAAGTTTAACATAATGTCAGTCTTGTGCTTGGTGCCATCATATACGCTGGTGTCTAGCCAGAGTAGTTTTCAGCTATCTGTCTATCTAGGACACTGCGGCATCCTCCTCACCTTTAGGTTGATGGTTACTCCCTGCCCCACTCCTAGGAACTCAACGAGTTCTTTCTCTCTATGTACTGCAGGAAAGCTTGAGAGGCCATCTCAGATCCATTCACCAGATATAACCAATGGACTTTCCTACTTCACATGCCCAGGGAGCGGGGGAACTTGAGGCTATGCTTGGATATTGGTGGCGCAGGCCTCCTCTATTCTAAGGTTTTCTTGTGCCTCACCCCATCCCAGATTCATCTGGCAGCAGGGGAAGGGCTTGGGGATCTTGTCAGGGATCCATGCTTCTGTTCTGAGTCTTCTCGCTCCCAATTCAAATTTTGTCTACTTGAGGGCAGAATGTTCTTCCCAGTCTTGCATCTGAGATCTGTTCATCAGATTTTTCTTCCCTTGGTTCTCAGCATTCTTCTTAGTGGATAAACACAGAACCTCTTTGCTGCTTCTTGAACTAGTTACATAGTAACAAAAAGTACGGAAGAAAATCCTCTTGTCTTAGCCGGGCGTGGTAGTGCACGCCTGTAATTCCAGCTGCCTGGAAGGCTGAGGCGGAAGGATCGCCGGAGCCCAGCGGGTCGAGGCTGCGGTGGCCGGGAGCGGCCGCTGCACTCCAGTCTCGGTGACGGAGTGAAACTCCAACTCAAAAAAAAAAAAAAAAAAAGAAAATCCTCTTGTCAATACATCAAAAATACGAATCCTGTGGTATTTTCCACCATGTTTCAGCCTTTTGCCCACTTGTCCTTCCATTTGCCCTTTCAGCTTGTGGCCCAGGTCCTCGAACATAAAGATATAGGCTTTGTGATGGTGGATGCCAAGAAAGAAGCCAAGCTTGCCAAGAAACTGGGTAAGTGTGATTTTTGAGATACCGTATATTGGGAAGAAACAAATGTTCTAGCAAAAAAAAAAAGATAGTTGCATTTATTCTTGCATGGTAACTAGACTATTTTAAAATAAATATAAAATGATCCTGCATACCTTAGTCTCGAATTGGAGAAGAGTTTCATGAAAGTAAATATAGGACTGAATTAAATAGTTTCACATTAATCACGTAAAATATTTTTGTATCTTACATGAAGAGGGTTTCTTCCTGGAGAAACTGATGCTAAAGATGGACGCCTTTATTTTCAGCTCCTAAGGCAAGCTAAAGGCCAGCTTCTCTTATCTCACCACTGTGGTGATCTCTCTGAAGGCTAAAATCCCTTAGTCCGTCTCCTGTGATTTCCTTGCCTCTTGGCTGAAGTAGCCAACAAAAGGCAGCATGAATAGTCGTGACTCCAGGTTCCCAGAGGTTTCTAAATGTAAGGCCAAACCCCAGCTGGGCATTATCACCAAGGCTGAGAGAGGATTTAGGTGAGGTATGGTTAAGTGACTACACAGTAGAAGTTGTAATCTCTCGTGTCAATACGTCACGCTGAAGTGCAGTGCCCTTTAAGATTCGTGCCCCTGTAATCCCAGGGAGAGACAATATCGGTAATTCCTCTGGTTTCCAAACACTCACACACATGTCCTGCCCATTTGGCTTTTTCTGCATGATCAGTGAAGAATAGCTATTAAAAAAATAGCAGGGGGTTATAAAACAGGACCTTTGAAGAAAGGTTAATTGGATTTGGAATAGTAAGCACAGAAAAAAAAAAAAGATTAGTGGTGGTTCAATAAATACCTTCAGGTACATAATAGTCCATTATCCTAGAAAATTACAAACAACTGTTTTCTATTTTATTTTCAAGATCAGCCTTTTAAAAAAAGATTTAAATTGTAGGAGACTATTTAGACACAAGAAAGAACCCATGACTGTAAAGTGATAGTGAATTATTAAGACTGTCTGGGATATCTCTTTCCCTGGAGACATGTTAAGGAATATGCTGTTGCTTTTTTCCCCTTGAACATGGGAACAAAATATGTCTAACTCTTTCCCTGGAATCAGAAACAATGTAACGAGTTCTCCTTCCTCCCACGGCAGCCTGTTGATTCCTTAGTCTTCTCCCTTCCCGTTGTTTTAATGAGAAGTTGAATTTGGGAGAATTTCCAGTAAATTTCATCAGAGGAGACTAAACAGTGTCCTAGTAATCTAAGAATCTAGGGAGGACAAGCTGGACAGGCATTTGTAAAAGTGGACGTAAGGGGACTTGGTGCAACTTTTTCTTCAAGCTCAGCTTGGAGGAACTGGGGTAGGTTCCTTCTGGCTATTTGATCCTGGGGTTTTTCAGGACAGTGCTTGCATTTGATGAACCTGCTTCTTCACCTTCGCTCTCATTCCTCTCCCATTTGCCTCAGTTTGACCTCCATCAGTCTGTGCCTGAACTAGTACAAGAACCTTCTAACTGTTTTGCTCAAGGCAAATCCAACAGCAGGACGCTGGCTGATGTTCCCCTTGGCATCTTTTAAGATCCGCCATTGCCAGCTCCAGGAATACTTGGCACATTGCTCCTTTCTGTTAACTAATCGCACTCCCCAGTGGACCAGGGGCTTCTCAGACGTGCCTTGGGACACAGCAGGCAGCAGTCTAGCCTTCCTGCCCCTGGAAGTTCTGCAGAAGAGTTCATTTGGAGACAGCATGCTCCAGTTAATAGGGAGTTTTCAAACGATCAATCTAAGGAATTAAGGATGCCTCGCAGTTGGACTAAATGCCGCCCTCTGTTATTTATCATTCCTGGGGGAAATGCAATTTTCCAGCAAGCTCTTGTGAACATTACACCAAGGGTAGACAAGAAGAAGATCGGCACCTGCCCTTGATGCTTCCACCAGCTAACTAGGTGGGATTCGTCTGGGACAGGAAATAAGCTGTCTCTTCTGACCACATACATATGGGGTGCTGATGTGTCCAGGCTCTGTGCAAGGCACTGGGGGTACCAAGAAGACAATGATCCTGCCCTCAGACAACTCACCTTGACAGTGAGGAACTGGCCATGGAGCTGAGGAAAGATCGATAATGGCGTGAACCCTGTGAGACTGGCATGATCCTCATAGGGAAAATGAATTCTAAGTTGAAACCGATGAAGCTAGCCAAGAGGGAAGTCACTGCAGTTTGTGGAACAAGGAGAACCTAAGAGCAGAGATTCTGGGCTTTTCCTTTACACAGCCTTTCATAACAGCACGTGGGCAAGAAGAAAAAGGGAGCTCCTCGAGGGACTAGAGAGTGGTTCTCAAAGGCGTGCAGGTCTGCTCAAAGAAGAATGAAGAGATAGGTTGGCACCAGATTATGGAGGGACTTAATTGCCAGGTTAAGGGTCAGGTGGGCAGTGGCCCTTAAAACTTCTTGTTGGGGAGAATGACATGGGGTCAGAAATATTTTTGGAAAACGAAAGCAGTGGTACGTAGAGAATAGATATTTCTCTTCCGTTAAAATCCAAGTGGAATTGTTCGTTCTTGTCTATTTCAAATTAAATGCCCACTCTAGGAGCTCATCAGAGGTATTGTTTCAAGGGACCCAATCCTCAGGTTAATGCTAGTTCTAATCCTGACCCCTCTGTCACACGGGGACCCTGTTCCAGACCCCAGCCAACATGATGGTTCTTTCTGCATCAGAATGACCCTGTCCTTGGGCCTCTCTGTTTCTTCCAGGTTTTGATGAAGAAGGAAGCCTGTATGTTCTTAAGGGCGATCGCACAATTGAGTTTGATGGCGAGTTTGCGGCCGATGTCTTGGTGGAGTTTCTCCTGGATGTAAGCATTTCTGCAAAGCGGTCCTTCCTGGAGCTGTCTGGGCTCACCCTAACCCTTGGCTTTGCACCATTGCTGCTGAAAAGAAGCAGGGGAATGTGAGGAGAGAGGGTTATCCAGCCACCTGAAGAGAGAGGAGGGACGGGAGTGCCAGTCAGCCAAGGCCCCCTGAGTTCCCCTCAAAGCCACGTAAAGAAAAGGTAGGGCTAAAGAGCCCCTCCCCCCAGTAGCACACTCTCTCAGCCATGAAGGTGCCACACTCTCAGATCCGTAGGCTCAGAGGATCAAACACGATAAATATATTTTATCCATAAATACACTCACAGTCTCAATAACAGCTGTGGAGTTAAGTGCTTTGAACACACGTTCTCGCACAGATCCAAAAAGTTGCCGTTGAATTCATGCTGATATTCCCTTATCTACCATCCGGTACCCTGTGGTCAATTGCTCTTTCTCTACAGCCTCCCAAACCAGAGAAAAGGTCAGAAGTGAGCTGGAGGCACCTCCTACAAAAAAAAGTGCCCATAGACTGCGCTTGGCCATATCATTGACCCACACCCGAAAGCCCTAAGAAAACTGGCAGGGGCAACAGAACAGCTCTGGGCCGACATGGCCCTGCCTTACTTCTTCGGTGAGGAGGAGGCTTGTTGAAATGAGATTCTCTAACTGCTATAAATAATAAACAGTGTCATTGACCCACATAAATAGAAGACCAGCCTAAGAGTGGGTTTTAGACTTGATCAGATCAGGGCTCCGGCTCCATTTTTCTGTACATCACAAATAACCCTGTTTTCAGGATGTTGCCTGTGTCCTCATACTGGCTGTTCTCAAGTCAGTTACAAGATGGCCAGCTGCCAAAGCCAATCCATCCCATTTCCTCATTCATATCCCATGATAGAGAAAAGCAAATGTGACTTCCCATTGCTCTCTAAAATAACCCAAGATCATTCCCAAAACCTTCAGCAAATCTATCCTCATTGAGTCAGTCACTTACCCATCCCTGAATTAACAAGTAGCAAGAGAAGTCATCCACCCGAGTACCCATCAACAGATTAATGGATAAAGAAAACGTGGTATATATACACAATGGAATACTAGTCAGCTTTAAAAAAGAAAGAAATGTGTGTCATTCGCAACAACACAAACAGAATTGGAGAACATCATGCTAAGTAAAATAAGCCAAGCACGTGTTTCACTTGTGGCATCTAAAACAATCGAACTCCCCAGAAGCAGAGGGTAGAATGCCGGTTACTGAGACTGGGGAAAGAAGGCGCAGAATGAGGAGATGATGGTCAAAGGGTACAAAACCTCAGCTGGAGAGGAGAGAGAAGGATTTTTTTCCTTTGAGATATATTGCACAGCTTGGCGAACACAATAGATAATAATATGAGGAGGAAGCCCCCCAACCAGAATTTATTTATTTTAAAATGTGCATGTATTCGTACCTATTTAAACTTCAGTCACCTTCAAAATACTCCCCGTTTGATGCAATACACCTGTGAAGATGCTTTTTCCATTGTGTCTCAAAAATTTTCGAATTCATTCCTTTTGATGCCTTTTGGTGCTTCTGCCGTTTTTGCTTTTGCTTCTTCCACATCGGCAAAATGTTTCCCTTTGAGAACTTTTTTCATCCAGAGGGGGAAGAAACGTCACGCGGGGTGAGTTTGGGTGAATTGGGTGGGTGGGGCACGGGGGTCATTGCTGTTTTTGGTCAAAAACTGCTGAACGCTCAGCATGGTGTGGGCAGGTGCGTTGTCATGGCGGAAGAACCAGTCACCAGTTTGCCACCACTTGGGACATTTCTTCTGCAAATCATGAGGCAACCTTCCCAAAACTTCTAGATAAGAACTTTGTATGACTTTTTGATCCAGAGGAGCAAATTTCGAGTGTATACAAGGGACCCGCCCTCCAAAAGATAATTCTAGGTTTTTTCGGTTCCCCTTGCTGAGAGCAAATTTCAAATATACTCACTATAAAAATAAGTAGTTGAGGTGATTGATATGTTAATCAGCTTGATTTAATTATTTCAAAGATTCATGTCATAACATCCCTTTGTACTTTGTAAGTATATACAACTATAATTTATCAATTTACAATTAAAAATAAAAATTTTTTAAAAACCAGTAACAGGAATAAAATGGCTCAAGAGAAGACCAATCATCCCACCTCTTGAGTTAAGATCAGTTCCTCCCAAGGTACTGCAGCTGTGCTCATGGGACTTGGGTGGGGGGGAAGGATGCTTGAGGCATGAACCATGAGCCTACTACAAATTCCCTCCAAAACACTCTATTTTGCCACTAAGAAAGGAAGAGTTCTCTTCTTTGAACATATGTGTGTGTATGTGTGATATTTCAGTTAATTGAAGACCCAGTAGAGATCATCAACAGCAAACTGGAAGTCCAAGCCTTTGAACGCATTGAGGACCAGATCAAACTCATTGGCTATTTCAAAAGCGAAGACTCAGAGTGTAAGTTGTCTGCCTCCCCAGCCTACCCGTCCACAGGCTAGTTTCCTAACAAAGTTAGATTATACCAAAAGAGGATGAGTCTTCGACATCTCTTTTGCTGAACAGAATAGAGGTTAGACTGCTTTCTGCACCTAGTGCCGTGATAGGTTTGTGTAAAAATTATGCAAACAGGCAGGAGAGCTGGAAGAACATTAAGATGGGGCCATGTTATCTGGCCTTGACATAGGATGGGTGTTTTTCAGAAGAGAGAAAAGCCCTTCCTCCCCTTTTCCCACCTGCCAGCTGCCCAGTCGAATTGCCCCTAAAATGGGACGAACGGTGGGCTGTCTTCCCGACATTGGCAGCGCCTGTGGTCACCAGTTGGAGAGCTTCACAGTCAATTGGAAAGCATGAGAGGAAAATTTGGGTAGGAACAGACTTAGCAGCTGCTACAAAATGTGGAAAATTGCTGGCCAAGCCCACAGCTGACCACCAAGGCTGTCTGCCATAGTCCTGCCACACCCTTGGCCAATTCCCTTTGAAAGTTTTGTGGCCAGGCTTTGGGCTGCGGGGCCCTATGATGGCATCACCACAGCCCATTCGGGGATGAGAGGGTGGTGGGTGAGAGTCAGAAAGGGCAGGGAGAAGGAACCAGGAGGGGTAATTACTTGAGTACTGTACATTTTTTAAAAACCGCTAGGGCAGCATGGGCCCAGTGCGTTAAGTGTTTTCTGGTGTCTCAGCCTTGAAGAGAAGGAAAGCATGAGAGGGGGTGGGCATAACTATGAAAGAGACTCCAGTAGCATGTGCACAAGTAGGAGGTGCAAACGTGGGCCGCTTGTGACTATCTCTGGAAACCCCCAAATGTTTTGAAATTATTTGCAAAACCGTTTCTTTACCATCTGTCTGCTAGCGCCCTTGGTCACCTCATCAGAAACAACCCAAGTGCTTTGTCTCTGCCGTGTCCTCTCTTCGTTTGCTTCATGGGCACCTCCGTTCACAGGGCTTTAACGGATGTGCCGGGGAGGTGGCTAGTCAGGGAGGTCTGCCCCGACTCTTCTTTGGGGAACTTTGTCTCAACTCGCACATTTCCCCATGGGTGCTGAAGACTCGGGTATGCCTCCTGCCCCTTTGATTTATTTCATTTCCTTCCATTTCCCTCTTTCCTTTTTAGCTCCTTTCATTTGTTTCCATCTTTGTGATTCTCTCTCCTTCTCCTTGAAGCTCGGGACAGATAGGAGGGAAGCAAGGCCAAGGTTAGGATCAGGAGCAAACCTTCTAGCACCTTTCTTCCCCTACCTTACGCTGACAATCATAATAATGACATTTAATCAACACACTTTCTATGCCAGGGTCTATGCTAGTTATGCTAACATGGAGGCCTTCGTTTCATTCTCATAGCAAGCCTGGGAGGCGACTACATTATTATATGCATTGTAATGGCGATGAAAGGATGGAACAGAAGGGCTCAGTTAACTTGCTCATTATCACACAGTCAGTAAATGGTGGAGCCAAGATCGAAAGCCCAGGAATCCGACTTTAGAGCTTATCCACTTATCCGCTGGGCCACACTTTTAAGACTTCGCAAATGTAGTAAGGTCATAGCACACAGAAATGTGATCACGTTTAGATGACATAAAATGGGGTGCACTGGAAGGAGTTTGTTCTTAGTGAAAACATTTTTTTCACTTTATATTATACAACAACAAGAAGAAATAATAGAAAAGAGATCACATATTGCATTGTAGAAAACGTACAGGCTAGGTGTAGTGGCTCAGACCTGTAATCCCAGCACTTTGGGAGGTCAAAGTGGGAGGATTACTTGAACCCAGGAGTTTGAGACCAGTCTGGGCAACATAGCAAAACTTCATCTCTACCAAAAATAAATAAATAAAATAAAATTAGCTGGGCATGGGGGTGTGCACCTGTAGTGCCAGATACTTGGGAGGCTGAGGCGGAAGAATACCTGTGCCCAGGAGGTCAAGTCTGTGGTAAACCATAATTGTGTCACTACATTCCAGTCTGGTTGACAGAGTGAAACCCTGACTAAAAAAAAAAAAAAAATTCCAAATAAATAGTTTTACATTTTAACGAGAATTTTGTGCTAGCTTCCAACAGTATAGCTCTTTTATATTGGGCTTTATGCTTGAAATAGCAACATGAAATTTCTGATCAATGATGATGTCTTCAAATGTTTGATAGTCACCATCAACAAGAGACTTCACTTACACATGTGAATGGTGGCAAATGGAAGGACAACATTCCTTGCTTTTTCTTTGATTGATGTACTTTCTTTTCCTGCCATTGGACATGACAATTCAATCTCTAAGGTGTCCTTCAGGGGCCTGAGTATTTGTTCAATTAGGCAGTTATTACTTTCTTTTCATTAACACGTGTGATGTTCATATTCCTTATGGTAATTTGAATGGATTTGAAAGGGTTACAAATCGAGTTAAACTTTTTCATATTCTATATTTCAAAATAATGAAGCTTTTCCTTAGGAATACACAGATATCGCTCTACTAGTCTTAATAATTATTCTTAAATTTTAAATAATAAAATTGCTAACCATTCTAACCGCCTTTTTAAGGATGAAATTTTACTTTTAAATTGATAATTGTCAGTACATTATATATTTCACACAATATAATGGTCCTTGCAATTTTAATTAAGTACATTCAAGCTGGTGTTCAGCAGGGTCCAGCATTTTTTTGAAGCCAATAATTATCTCTCAATATATTTTCAAAGTGAGCATAATTCACAATTTATTTTTCAATATACTGTTTGTTTTGAGTCAGACTCTCACTCTGTCATCCAGGCTGGAGTACAGTGGCACACTCACGGTCACCATGGCCTCTACCTGGTGGACTCAGGTGATCCTTCTGCTCCAACCTTCCAAGCAGCTGGAACCACAGGCACGTACCACCAAGTCCACCTAATTTTTTGATTTATTGTAGAGATGAGGTCTCGCCAAGTTGCCCAGGCTGGTCTCAGACCCCTGGTCTCAGACAACCCTTTCACTTCCACCTCCCAAAGTGCTGCAATTATAGGCATGAACCACCATGCTCAGCTATTTTTCAATCTACTTCTTAGTTGACGAACTATTCATAAAACTCTCCTTGGACAGTTAACCTATGTTAGTGTGCAACAGTAGAGAGAGGCCTACTGAAATCCTTTCTTCACCAAAAGCTAAAATGAGAAGGGATTATACAGGTTTGGATGTTATTAGTTACCCTTTTTCTTTTTTTAGAGATGGGGTCTCACAATGTTTCCCAGGCTGACTCAAGCAATCCTCCTACCTCAGCCTTCCAAAGTGTGTTAGGTGCCCAGCTAATCTTTTTTTGTGAAATGCAGACCCACAGGCAAATATTTATATGACAGAGCTTTGGTGAATAAATAGTACTCAAATCTCAAGAATTTTTAAGGAACACGATCTGAAGTCTTTACACCCTCTCTTCGTTGCGACTGCACCATCAGTATATGAACTTGGGCAGTGTTTGCCAGATCCGTTTTGACATGCTCATCTACATCTTACAATGTTTCATTCCAACAACTTAGTTTAGTTCTTCATAAGACAAGTGATGTTATTCCAAGTATTCTTCAGGGTTTCTACCTGGTGCTATCAACCACACCCAGGCACTAAAATCTGATATGCAGATATCCAGCATGGAAGAACCCTGAGAGATGGAGAAGAGAGGTGAGGAAATGCCAAGATCAGTCTTTAGTAAGCAGGAGGCTGGGAGCTGAATGTTCAGGTGCCTAATTCCACACGGGAAAGGGTCATCAAGGTAACTTGGGAGTCAGACTGGGAGGAACCGGGAAGAAGCTGGTCAGCATCAAAACAGGACACGAGGGAAGGAAAAGCCTAGAGATGACATGAGATGAGACAGAGGAGGCATCCTGAAAAACAATTACCGTTTGGGCGAGGCTAAAGGTTTAACCACATTTCGAATTACCAACCTGGGGAGTCACCTTGCTCCATCTTTATTCTTAAAAGTCATGTCGGCCAGCTCTCCAGGGAGGCTCCTGACACAGGAGGCCCTGTCTTCCTTTAAAAAAAAATAATATTATCTAGGCATGGTGGTAAGTGCCTGTAGTACCAGCTACTCAGGAGGCTGAGGCAGGAGGATCCCTTGAGCCCAAGAGTTTAAGACCACAGTGAGTTATAATTGTGCTACTGCATTCAAGCCTGGGTGACAGAGTGAGACCCTGTCCTTAACAACCAAATAAATAAATAAATAAATAAATAA
>CAUYQG010086530.1:0-17458 GCA_963574415.1 Tarsius wallacei
AACACGCAGGACAGGATCAGACACCATGTACAGTCACAGACTAGCTGAACAGAGCCATACACTTAGGACAGAGACAGACTCACTGAACAGGCACAGACTCCCAGGATAGGCCCAGACACCCTGGACAGGCCAAGATACCCTGGATAGGCACAAATACTCTGGATGAGCCCGCACAGATATATTGGACTGGCCCATATACCCCGGACAGGCCCAGACACCCCTGGCAGGCCTGGACATCCTGGACAGGCTCAGACACCCTGGACAGATCAAGACACTCTGGATAGACCCAAACATTCAGTCAGACCCAGACACACACCCTGAACAACTTTAGATACTGCAGACAGGCTAAAACAGCAAGCACAGATCCAGAAACCCAGGAAAGGGACAAATAACCCAGACAGGCCAAAACACCCAGACATACCCTACACCTCACATAGACCCAGACACATTTATTAAACCTGGACACCCCTAACAAACCTAGATACCTCAGACAGACACAGAGGATCACTCAGGACAGGCACAGATACTCCAGACAGGCCCATACACCACAGACTTGCCCAGAAACCCTGAACAGGCTCAGAAACCCCAGACAGACACAGTCAGACAACTTGGACAGAACCAAACATGCAGGAGAGGGTCAGAAACCCTAGACATGTTGAGACACCTTGGACAGGCCCAGACAGTCCAGACCGACCCAGTAAGAGATCTTGGAAAGACCCGGACTCCCAGGATAGTATCAGATACCCTACACAGGCCCAGACTTCCTGGACAGACCCAGTCACTCTCAACAGGGATGGACACATTGGACAGGCTAAGACATTTTGGACAGGCCCAGATACCCCACATAAAACCATTCAGGCCAAATGCTCCAGGTAGGACCACACATCATGGATAGGCTCAGATACCCTGGAAAAGCCCAGACTCTCTACATAGGCCCAGAAACCTCAGATAGACCTAGACAGACACTCTGGACAAGAACAGACATTCCAGACAAACTCAGACACCCAGATATGCCCAGCTATGCCAGATGGTCCCAGACACTCCAGACAGACCTAGACAACCAAGACATTCCCAGGAACCCTGGACAGGACCCAATAGCCTCATCAGGCTCAGAATACTCAGACAGATACAGATAGACATCTCAGGTCTAGAAACCCTGGGCATGGCCCAGACATCCCAGACATGCCCAGATACATGGTCAGTCCCAAACACCCCAGACAGGCCTAGACACATTGCACAGGCCCAGATACCCCAGATCAGACCAAGACATCACAGACAAGCCCAGACATCCAAGACAGGCCAAGATAACCCAGTCAGACTCAGACACTTTGGAAAGAATGAGATACCTCAAACAGACACAAACAGATATTATGAACAGGACCAGACATAGGAGACAGGGCCATAGACCTAAGACAACACCAGACAACCTGTTTAGGCCAATACATCTCACACAGGCTCAGAAATCCTGGATATGGCAACACATCCCAGACAGGCCCAGACACCTCAGAATGAGCCGATCATCTTGGGCAGGGTAAGATACCTCACAGAGATCAGACACCTCAGAAAGCCCCAGACACCCTGGACAGGCCAAGACACCCTGCATAGACCAAGACACCCAGAGAGACCCTGACAGAAACCTTTGACAGGACCAGACTCCCAGGACAGAATCAGATACCCTAGACAGGCCCAGACTCCCTGAACTCCCCAGTCTCTCAGGACAGGAAAAGACACCCTGGACAGACCAAGACATTCTGGACAGGCCTTGACACCTTGGACAACCCCAGAAACCCCAGAAAGTCATGGATACCCCATTCAGGGCCAGATACCCCAGTCAGGCCCAGATATCATGAACAGAGTCAGACTCCCTGAAAAGGCCCAGAATCTCTGGGTAGGCCCAGAAACCTCAGACAGCCCCACACAAACATCTCAGATAGGTCAAGAAACCCCAAAGAGGCCTAGACACCTAACATGGGCCCAGACACCTAAGATAAAGCCCAGAAATCACAGGCAGGTCCAGACACCCCAAATAGAACAAGTCACCCCAGACAAACCCATAAAATTCACACAGACAAAGACAGCTTGAAGAGACACAGACAGACACCATGAACAGGTCCAGACACACAGGACATGTCCAGACAACTCAGACAAAACCAGATACCCCCAATATACCCAGACACTTCGAACATGTCCAGACAACACAGACAGGCCTAACAACTTGGACAGGTGCAGACACACCAGGAAGGCCCAGACATTTCAAACAGACTCAAAAACACTGGACAGGGACACACACAACAGACATGCACAGACAGCCCAGAATGACCAAGTCACCTTGAGTAGGCCCAGACACCCCAGACTGGCCAAGATACCCCACACTGACCCAAAAACCTTGGACAGACCAAGACACTTTGGACAGAAACAGACAGACATGCAGAAAAGGCCCAGAAATCCAGAACAGGCCCAGACATCTCAGACAGGTCTGCACAGCTTAGACAGGTCCAGACACCCCAAACAGGATGAGACATCAGAGACAGTTTCACATACTCTGGACAGAGTCAGACATCCCAGAGAGGCTGAGACACCCAGCAGGACCACAAACTATAGACAGGTCCAGACACCACAGACAGGCCTAGAGCAACACTCCAGACTGGCCAAGACACCTAAGACAAACCCAGACAGAAAACTTGGAAAAGCCCAATAGCCAGGACAGGGTCAGACATCATGGACAGTCAAGACTAGCTGAACAGACCCAGACACTCTGGAGAGTGAAGCGACAGACCAAAAATGTGCAGATTCACCAAAAGTGTACCGGGACAGGTCCAGACACCCTGGACAGGCCCAGATACCCTGGACAGACCGAAATACTTTGGACAGGACCACATAGACATGTAGGAAAGGCCCAGACACCACGGACAGGCCCATACACCCCTGGCAGGCCCAGACATCCTGGAGAGGCTCGGACACCCTGGACAGATCGAGACCCTCTCCATAGGCCCAGAAACTCAGACAGACTGAAACACAAAGCCTGAACAACTCCAGACATTTCAGACAGGCTAAGACACCAGCCAAGACTCAGACTACCAGGAAAAGGCCAAACATTGAGAACAGGCCCAAACACCCCAGACTGATCAGTCACCTCACATAGACCCAGACATATTGGTCAAATCTGGACTCCCCTGACAAACCTAGACACCTCAGACAGACATAGACAGTCACCTAGGACAAGCACAGACACCGAGGACAGACCTAGACACTCCAGACAGGTCCATAAACCCCATACAAGCCCAGAAACCCAGAACAGGTTCAGACACTGCAGACACACACAGACAGACACCTCAGACAGAACCAAACACTAGGAAACAGTCAGAAACCCTGGGCAGGTCCAGAAACTCCAGACAGGTCCAGACACCATGGACAGGCCCAGACACCCTGGGCAGAGCTAGGCAGAAACCTAGTAAAGACCCTGACTCCCTAGACACACCCAGTCAATCAGAACATGGAAGACACCTTGGACAGGCTGAGACATTTTGGGCAGGTCTAGATACCCCACACATGACCATTCAGTCTCAGACACCCCAGGCAGGCCTACATATCATGGACAGGCTAGGACACCCTGGACAGGCCCAGATTCTCTGAATCGGCCCAGACACCTCAGACAAACCCAGAAATTCATGATGGACAAGTACAGACACTCCAGACAGGCTCAGACAATCCAGATAAGCCCAGCTACCCTAGACAGGCTCAAACTCTCCTGACAGACCTAGACGACCAAGACATTCCCAGGTACCCTGGACAGGGCCAGATACCCTTGTCAGGCTCAGAATCCTCAAACAGACCCAGGTAGACATCTCATATAGGTCTAGACACTTCAGACATGTCCCAGACATCCCAGACATACCTGCATACCCTGCTCAGACCCAGACACCCCAGAAAGGCTTTGACACCTTGCACAGGTCCAGACACCCAAGACCAGGACCAGACATAACAGGCCCAGAAACCCCAGACAGATCAAGACACCCCAGACAGGTCCAGAAACTTCAGATAGACCCAGACACCTCAGACAGACAATGACAGATACCATGAACAGGCACAGACACAGGTCCCCATACCTCAGATAAGACCATACACCTCAGATAGGCTGAGACATTACAGACAGGTCCAGACACCACAGACAGGCCCACATACCCCTGAAAGGCCAGATATCTCACACAGGCTCAGACAACCTGGATACGGTAACACACTTCAGGCAGTCCCAGATAACCTAAATGACCCAATCACACTGGGCAGGGACATATACTTTATACAGGCAAGACACCCCAGAAAACCCCAGACATCCTGACAGGGCCAGACACCCCCAAAGGCCAAGACACTCCACACAGACCCTGAAAGAAACTATTGACAGGCCCAGACTCTCTGGACAAAATTAGATACCATGGACAGACCCAGATTCCCTGGACAGGCCCAGTCACTTAGATCAGGAAAATACACCCTGGAGAGGCTGAGACATTCTGGACAGGTCCTACACCTCAGACAACCTCAGAGATCCCAGACAGTCTCTGACACCCTGTTCAGGCCCAAATACCTCAGTCAGGCCCAGACATCATGGACAGATTCAGACAACTTGGACAGGACAAGAGTCTCTGGATAGACCTAGAACCCTCAAACAGACCCACACAGATATGTCAGATAGGGTCAGAAACTTCAGGCTGACCTAGACACATCACATAGGCCCACACAACCAAGATAAGACCCAGAAATCACAGACAGGCCCAGACACCCCAGGCAGGCCAAGACACTCCAGACAGGCCCAGAAATTTCACACAGACTGAGACATCTCGAATAGACACAGACAGACATCATAAACAGGCCCAGATACACGGGACCTGCCCAGACACCTCAGAAAAGATGAGACATCCCAGAAAGGCCCAGATCTTTCAGACAGGCTCAGACACACGAGACAGGGTCACATACCCTGGACAGGTTCAGACATGCCAGAATGGCCCAATCACACTGGGCAGGACCAGATATCTCAGACAAACCCAGAAACCCCAGAAAGCCCCAGACCAGTTGGACAGAGCCAGAAACCCCAATGAGGCCAAGACACTTCAGACACACCCAGGAACCTTGGACAGACCCTGACACCTCGAACAGACAAACAGAACAGGCCAAGACACCAGGCCCAGACACCAAACCAGACACCTCAGTCATGCCGGCACACCTTCGATTGACCCAGAAACCCCAAACAGGATCAGACACCAGAGACAGGGCCAAATGCTCTGCACAGAGGCAGACATCCCAAACAGGCTGAGACACCCACAGAAAGCCAGACACTCAGGACAGAACCAGATACTTTGGAAAGGTTCTGACACCACAGACAAGCCAAGAATAACACTCCAGACTGGCCCAGATATCTCAGGAAAACCCACATAGAAAGCTTGGGAAGGATGAAACACGTAGAACAATGTCAGACATCATGGACAGTCACAGGTTAGACAAACAGACCCAGTCACTCTGGATGAGGACAGACTCCCCAAATAGGTGCAGTCTTGTGGGACAGGCCCAGACACCATGGACAGTCTTGAACATATTGGACAGGCCCGGAAGCCCTGGACAGGACCACACAGACACCTTGAAAATGCAAGGACACACTGGAAAGGCCCAGACACCCAGAGAAGGCCCAGACATTTGGATAGGCTCAGACACCCTGGATAGTACATGACTCTGGATAGGCCAGAAACTTAGAGAGACTGAGACATACACCCTGAAAACTCCATACAATTCAAATAAGCTGAGACACTCAGGACAACCCAGACACCCAGGAAAGTGCCACACACTGCAGACAGGGTCAAACACCCCAGACAGATCATTTCCTCACATAAACCCAGATACATTGGTCAATTCTGGACACCCCTTACAAACCTAGACACTTCAGACAAACACAGACAATCAACCCGGACAAGCACAGACAACCAGGACAGACCTAGACACTCCAGACAAGTCCATATACCCCATACAGTCCCAGAAACCCAGAACAGGCTCAGACACCCCAGCCAGGCCTGGACAGACAATTCAGACAGAACCAAACACTGGGAGAGGGCCAGAAACTCCAGACAGGTTCAGACAGCCCGGATAGGCCTAGACACCCCAGACAGGACAAGACACCACAGGCAGACACAAAACACCCCAGACAAACCCAGACAGAAACCTTGGAAAGGCCCAGATTCCCAGGACAAGAGCAGACACCCTGGACAGGCCCAGACTGCCTGGACCGGCCCAATCACTCTGAACAGGGGAGAACACACTGGACAGGATGAGACATTCTGGACAGATCCAGATACCCCATCCTGGACTGTTCAGGCCCAGACACCCCAGGCAGGATCACATACAATGGACAGGCTCAGATATCCTGGACAGCTCCAGACTCTTGAATAAGCCCAGAGAACTCAAATAGAACTAGACAGACAGGCTGGACAAGTACAGACATTTCAGACAGGCTCAACCCAGATATGCTTACTTACCCTAGACAGATCCAGAAACTTCAGACAGACCTAGACAACCAATACATTCTCAGGCATCCTGGACAGGCCCAAATACCTTCATCAGGCTTAGAATACTCAGACAGACCCAGACAGATCTCTCAGATAGGTGTAGACACACAGACATGACCTGGACATCCCGGACATGCCCAGATACCCTGGTCAGACCCACACACCACAGACAGGCCAAGACACACTGGCCAGATCCAAAAACATCAAATGGAACAAGACACCACAGACAGACACAGACACCATGAACAGGCACAGACACCAGAGATAGTCTCACAGACCTCTGTCAAGACCAGACAACACAAACAGGCCCAGACACTCCAGACAGGCTCTGGCACCCCAGACAGGCCCATAAACCTCTGAAAGGCCTACACATCTCACACAGGCTCAGACACCCTGGATAGACTAACACACACCAGATAGGTCCAGACACCCTAGAATGTAACAATCACCCTAAACAGGGCAGGAAACCTCACACTGGTCATACACCTCAGAAAGCCCAAGACACTCTGAACAGGACAAGACATCCTGGACAGGGCAAGACACACAAACAGACCCCAACAGAAACCTTTGAGAGGTCCAGACTCCCAGGTCAAGATCAGGTACCCCGAACAGGCCCAGACTAACAGGACAGACCTTGTCACTCAGGACAGGAACAGATGACCTGGACAGGCTGAGACATTCTAGATAGCCCCTATACCTCATACAACCCCAGAGACTCCAGAAAGGCCTTGACAACCCATTAAGAAAGAGATACCCCAGTCAGTCCAGATATAACAGAAAGGCTCAGATATCCTAGACATGCCCCAAATCTCTGGATAGTCCTAGAAACTTCAGACAGACCCACACAGATATCTCACATAGGTCCAGAACCTCAGGACAGGCGTAGACATGACACATAAGCCCAGACACCTAAGACAAAGCCCAGAAATGAAAGACAAGCCAAGACACCCCAAAAAGGCCAAGAAACTTAACATAGACTGAGACACTCAGAACAGACATAGAAAGACACCCCAGAGTGGCCCAATCACCTTAGGCAGGTCCAGATATATCAGGCAAACCCAGGCTTCTGGGAAAGACCCAGACACTCTAGACAGGACCAGACACCTCG
Source organism: Tarsius wallacei (assembly GCA_963574415.1). NCBI lineage: Eukaryota > Metazoa > Chordata > Mammalia > Primates > Tarsiidae > Tarsius > Tarsius wallacei. The sequence continues at coordinate 7,654 of CAUYQG010086530.1, forward strand.
GACAGGCCAAGGCACCTTACACAGACCCAGAAACCTGGGACAGACCCAGACACCTTGGACAAAGACACCCAGAGGGGCCAAATCACCCAGAACAGGCCCAGACAAGTCAGACAGGTCCGGACACTTTTGACAGGACCAGACATCCCAAACAGGACCATACACAGACACAGGCCCAAATACTCTGGACAGAGACAGACATAGGAGACTGGCCAAGACAACCCGCAGATAGCCAAAAAGGCCTAGAAAACCAAGACAATCCCAGCCAGCCTGGACAGCCCCAGATACCCTCATGTGGCTCAGAAACTTCAGACAAACACCGACATAGAGATCAGATATGTCTAGACACCCCAGACTTGACCAGGACATCCCAATCATGCCAAAAAACCCTGGACATGCCCGGATACTCTGGAAAGGCCAATACAAACACCCTGGACAGGCCCAGAAAGCCCTGGCAGGTCTAGACATTCTGGACAGGCTCAGACAACCTGGATTAAACATGAACCTCTGGATAGGCCCTGACACTCAGACAGACCCAGAGATGTGGGTTCTGCTCTTGCTGGGTCTGGGGTTTCCTGAAGGAGAGACTGATAGGCGAATGAAGGAACTTATGATGAAATGATATAGATGGACACCTGTTTCTGGACAGAATGCCAATTTAATGTTAGTTAACACAGAGCTTTTATACCATTTGCAAAGGGGCAAGACAAAGAAAATTCCTTCACGTACATATGCTTTATTTATTTTTTTTTTTTGAGTTGGAGTCTCACTCTGTCGCCCAGACTGGAGTGCAGTGGCCGCTCCCGGCCACCACAACCTCGACCTGCTGGGCTCCGGCGATCCTTCCGCCTCAGCCTTCCAAGGAGCACGTACATATGCTTTAAAAGTTACCACCATCTAGCCGTCTAGAAGTGACAAACAAGCCAAGAACACCATCTACTTTTAGTTAATTAGTCTGTATCATAAAGCCAAAAATGATAGTTTTAGTTCAAATTACCAAATTACAGTCCTTGAAATGTCTCAAGAAAGTTTCCAAGTGCACATTTCTCCATGTATCAGGAGTTTTCTTTCTGGGGCTTCTATGACCTTCAAATCTTCATAATCCCTTCTCTTGTCCAGGTGTCTTCGTTACTTTTCTCTTATCCTGCAGTGTTTATTTCTAAAGAAAACTCAAAAGAAGCTTTTAGTGATGTTTGCCAGGATCCCAAGTTTGCTTTCTATCTTTAGTTAATTTATCATAAAAGTGTCCAATTAGCATATTATGAATTCAGTGAAAGCCCACTCTATAACCGTTAGCTTAGAATTTTAACTACTGAATTAAGTAAAAGACCTTAATGATTAATCTTCATCCTACATCTGTGAAAACAGGGTTATAAATCACTTACATAACTCCTAGATAAGTGTAAGCACTTATAGTGAACTCATAATGAACTTATTATAAACTTGTGCTTCTAAAAAACCTGATGTCTAAACACTAAACTACATAATTCTAAATCAAATAAGAGGTGAATATACTTATATCATTTTTACTCAAGCAATATCTAGTAACTCATAACCAAGTGAAAGAAAGCATTCTTGATGTGCTTCAAAGTTTAACCATTGCATATGTTAGAAAAGGCCAAACGGCATAGTGGGAAATAGAAAAATGAACAACGACATCTTTGGTAGCTGTGAGTACTTCGCATAGACATACTATTTTCTTCCATGACTACACAGAATTCTTCAGCCATATCAAACAGCAAGGGTGGAAGACAGAAGGACCTCAGCTGCCTAGACTCGCTTTGCAGCTGGGGGTCCTCAGCACACCTGTTCTTTGTCAATTAGGTGGACCTCCAAGGATGGCTCCCAACACTGAACAACTTCAGACACTCCAGACAGGGTAACACACCCAGGAAAGACCCAGAAAACCAGGAAGAGGACAAATACACCAGAGAGGCCCAAACACCTCAGACAGATCACACACCTCAAATAGACTCAGACCCATTGGTCAAACCCGGAAAACCCTGAAAAACCTAGATACCTCAATCTCAAACATACACAATCACCTTGGACAAGCACAGACACCCAGGGGAGACCTAGACAATCCATACAAGTCCATATACCACATACAGGCCCAGAAACCCAGAACAGGCTCAGACGCCCCAGACAGACCCGGGCAGACAACTCAGAACCAAACACTGAAAGAGGGCTAGAAACCCCAGACAAGTCCAGATACCCTGGATAGGTCTAGACACCCTGGACAGACCAGAAACCCCAGACAGGCCCAGACACCCCAGACAGACCCAGAGAGAAACTTTGGAAAGGCCCAGATTCCCAGGAGAGGATCAGATACCTGAACAGGTTCACACACCCTGGATTGGCCCAGTCACTCTGGACAGGGGAGGACTCCCTGGATAGGCTGAGACATTCTGGACAGGACCAGATACCCCACACAGGACTGTTCAGGGCCAGACACCCCAGGCAGACCCACATACAATGGACAGGCTCAGATGCCCTGGACAGTCCCAGGCTCTCTGAATAGGCCCAGAAAACTCAAACAGACCTAGACAGACAGGCGAGACAAGTACAGACACTCCAGACAGGCTCAGACAACCCGGATAAGCTCACATACCCTAGACAGGTCCAGACACTCCAGACAGACCAAAACAACTAAGACATTCTCAGGCATCCTAGACAGGCCTATATCCCCTAGTCAGGCTCAGACTCCTCAAACACAGACCAACATTTCAGATAGGTCGGGACACCCCAGACATGACTCAGACATCCCAGAAATGCCCATATACCCTGGTCACACGCAGACACCCCAGACAGGTCAAGACACCCCAGCCAGACCCAAAATCTTCAGATGGACCAAGACACCACAGACAGGAGCAGATGCCATGAACAGGCACAGACACCAGAAATAGTCTCACAGACCTCAGACAAGACCAGACAACACATATAGGCCCAGACATTCCAGACAGGTCCAGATACCCCAGAAAGGCCTAACCCCACGGACAGGCCCAGAAACCCCTGAAAGTCTCAGATGTCTCACACATGCTCAGAGATGCTGGACAGGATAAAACACATCAGACAGTTACAGACACCCCAGAACGTCACAATCACCCTATGCAGGGTGAGAAACCTCACACTGTTCAGACTCCTCAGAAAGCCAGAGACACTCTGGACAGGAAAAGACACCCTGGATAGGGCAAGACATCCAGAGAGATCCCGACAGAAACCTTTGACAGGCCCACACCCTCAGAACAAGATCAAGTATGCTGGACAGGGCCAGACTATCAAGACAGACCTTGTCACTCAGGACAGGTGCAGATACCATGGACAGGCCGAGACATTCTGGACTGTACCTGACACCATGTACAACCCCAGAGCTCCCAGAAAGGCCTGGACAACCCATGCAGACCCAGCTACCCCAGTCAGGACCAGATATCACAGACAGGCTCAGACACAATGGGCAGGCCCAGACTCTCTGGATAGGCCTAGAAACCTCAGACAGACCCTCACATATATCTCCCATAGGTCCAGAAACCCAAGAGAGTCCTATACACCACACATAGGCCCAGACACCTAATACAAACCCAGAGATTATAGACAGGCCCAGATGCCCCTAATAGGCCAAGACACCCCAAAAAGGCCCAGACACTTCACACAGACTGAGACACCTCAAACACACATATCCAATCACCTTAGGCAGGGCCAGATACCTCAGACAGACCCAGTCTCCCCAGAAAACCCCAGACATGCTGGACAGGACCAGACACTTGGACAGTCCAAGACACCTCATATAGACCCAGAAATCTCGGAGAGACCCAGACACCACAGACAGACACAGACACCCAGAACAGGCCCTGTCACCTGGAACAAACCCAGACACCTCAGACAGGTCTGGACACCTTCTACAGGACCAGACATCCCAAACAGGGCCAGACACAGACATGGACCCAAATACTCTGAACAGAACGAGGTCACCCAGGCTGGCTGGGAAACCCCGCAGATAGCCAGACAGGCCTAGAAAACCAAGACAATCCCAGGTACCCTGGACAGTCCCAGCTACCCTCATGAGTATGGAGTTTGGTCAGAGGAGATAGCTGTTAGTGAACTTTATTATGTTGTACTTTATATTATCTCAAGTTTGCTGCATTAAAATAGCAGATATGGAAACTTTAGATGTCTGCTTTCAATCAACTGAATCCTTAAGAATTCTGATAAAGTCAGATATTCAAATTTTTGTGTCAACACTTTATTCACTTCATGATATTTATGCATTTTAGGCATCTAGAAAAAATATAGCATTCTTATATAATCATAAAAATAGACCTGCAATTGTAAATGGATCTCAAATATTTGTGAAATCTCTCTTTTATTGTTTAGTTATTTCACAGACTGCAGGAAATTTAAGATTAAAATCTAGAGTTACTTTAATTGGAAATTATAATTACATTAAAGCAGCAAAACCTGGGAAAACCTGTGGAGACAAAAGACAGTAATTACAAGTAAGAAAATGTATCTAATTTATGTTGTCTCACTTGGATGCTCATTAAGGATAATGTCAACTAAATGTATTCCTGTGATAGTAGGTGCCATGCAAATAAAAGATGAACTGGAATTTGTGAGGTTTAATGAACAAGTGATGAAGCACAAAAGAAAGCATCTGAAATATCTGTTTTAATAGCTTTCTGAGCAGTGGAACTTTTTAAAGAGAGCAGCTTTAATACATTACATAGATTCTTTTCTACGCCCCTCATGTTATGGCTAGCCATAAGAGTGTTTGCCTCTTTTTAGAAGTTAATGACTCTGTCCTTTTCTGATTTCTCTGTACATCAAACAGTGTTGTTTTTTTTTTTTTAAATAAATGCCATGTTGTACCAGATTTTCCTCTGATCGTATCTTCTTATCAGCTCATTTGAATGAACTGCCCACAAGTACCATGTAACCTTAAGCTTTGGAGTTACCCAGAGAGAAGGCAGCAGAGGTGAAGAGATAGTACTGCTCACCAGCTCTGTGTGTACTTTAGCACAAATCAGGAGAGTCTTCGGATCTAACTTTTTCATCTACAAAACGGGGCATCTGCTGTTCCTGCCTCCCAGGACTGTTATATATTTCAGTTATGCATTCAATATTTGACTGCTGTCATTTTATGTACTGAGGATACATGGTAAACAAGGCAGGCACAATTATCTGCCCTTCTAAGCTTATCTTCTAATGGGAGAGAGAGACAACAAGCCTTTAATCCAATGAATATTCAAAATGCCATGTTCTATAAAGAACAAAGACAAAAAGGCAAATGATTGAGAATATTATTTTATTGTATCTGGTGACCAAAAAGAGTGTTTGTATGAAAATAACATGGCCGGGCTTGGTGGTTCAGCCTGTAATCCTGCGCTTTGGGAGGCTGAGGTGAGTGGATTGCCTGAGCCCACAGGTTCAAGACCCACCTGGGCAACTTGGCGAGACCTCATCTCTACAATAAAAAAATAAAATGAAATTAGCCGGGCTTGGTAGCACGTGGCTGTAGTTCCAGCTACTTGGAAGGCTGAGGTGGAAAGATCACTGGAGTCCAGCAGGTTGAGGCTGCAGTGGCTGGGAGTGGCCACAGCAGTCCAGTTTGGGTAACAGAGTGAGAGACTCCAACGCAAAAAACAAGAAAGAAAGAAAAGAAAATGACTTACACATGAATTAGCAAACTTGACTACAGGTATTCAAAAAATTTTGAATATTAGAAATCCTCTTCTATACAGACAAAACTATTTAGCTGGGAAACATCAAAGAAAAACAGTTTACATGAAATGTACCTTTAAGATCAGTGAGTTAGGATAAACAAACACTGACAAAACAATATGTTATATGGCTCAAAATATAGCCCCTAAAAATATTTACAGTTAAACCAAAAATCAGAATAGAGCCTTGTTGGAATTGTGTGTTATGTATCTTCCTAAACATTTCAGGATGATTGCAAACTAAGAAAGACTCTCTTCAGTAAACAAGGAGCACAGTTACTCTGAGGGAAATAGAGAAAAGTCTTGTCCTACACATGGGGTTTGATGGCTGGTAGTAACAGCTTGTAGCAATTTATTGGGAAGGAGAAAGTAGGAGAAGGTGCCTTTGTAGGCTCTCTGCACGTACATGCCCTGAATGTTAGAGATGAATGGAGCCTGCCAGACCCTATTTCCCATCACAACTCTATAAATTTGCTTTAAGGCCCATGCTGTATCTCAGGGAAGTCTTTAGGCTTCTTTTACCCCAGTTGCATCTGTTAAACACATACGAGTATTATTTAATGTGAAAAAATAACATCTTCATTTATCAACCTCATATTTTTTTTTCTCTCAAATGAGGCTTCCATCCAATTCTCCTTACTATAGATGCAGCAAAGTCTCTTCTGCGATAGGAATTGGTAATGGTGGCATCTTGTGGAATCATACAGTACACTGTTATTGCCAGTGGCCAAGCAGCTTTGCTGATGGACTGATGGTAACTGTCTGTTCCTATCTCTGAAAACTGGATGGAAGCTCTTGACAAATGAAGATATGTCCCTCTATATTCCAAGTGTTCAGCATGCCAGCATTGGCACTCAGTAAATATTTAATGAGTGAAAAAATAAGGAGGAGTTTTTCTAACAGCTATTCTGTTGAATTCATACTGGTGGTGGCAAGGGGAGGTGTTTTAAATCATTTATCTAAACATAACTGCAGCTGCTGTGAGATGAGCCTAAGAAGATCTTTTCCATTTCAGACAGGCTGAGTTCAACTGGCAAGCACAAAATCAGGGTGTGATATTCCATAGGCTTTTCCCTTTTTTTCTTTAAACTGTCAGTAAACACTTAATAATCTTAACTTAATTTGGGATATGTACAGTCCAAATATCTTAAAAATACATAGATATTTAAACACACTTGGAACCATAATGTTGGAGTGCTAGCTTTCCTCCCCACAGATTTTTGAACAATTATTTAAGCACTTTATCTAACTTTTATGTCCAAACTCTTTCAAGCAAGTTCCCAGCAGACAGCAGGCTGCCCTGTTCATTTTTAGGATCAAATGGAATGCTCTCTGGGCATTTCATCTAGACCACTGGATCCAAAAGAACTGTCATATGAACATAAATTGGTCTGCACAGTCTAAGGCAGTTCCTTTTGAATTCAAAACATTTTTCCTTTAATAACAATTAAGAAAGTTAATGCATTGCTTCTGTTCTCATGAAAATATGAAGATAATCCTGTGCATTTAAAAAAATCTTTTGTTCATGCTTTAACTGTCATACTTCATTTTGGCAAAGAATTGCAATGTTAATTGAATTACCCTAGAGTGCATCTACTTATAATAACATGAGTCTGATATTCCTATCTTATCAATTTAATGTTTTTTTACTAATAAATCAATTATTGTTAGTCCATTCTTTCTTTATACTTTATTGTGAGCAGTCATTCTTGCTGTTTATTTATTTATTCTCACAGTCACTGTTAAGTATAACTTGCACTAATAAGAGGATGCTCCCATTTGCTTCAAATTAGCCCAGGCTATGGGTCTCTCTGTTCCAAATGGCTGCTGTCCACTCTTCCCCAAGGTATCAATTGTTTTCACTAGATCTGCCTCCTGAAATTTTTGGATATGCACCATCCCACAAGATTTTTTCTTTTTACTGCTTTGTCTCAAATATGGTCACTAAACTATTTTTTTTTTTCATTAATGCCCGTAATAGCAGCTGAAACTGGATGTAAGTTGTGATGAAATAGCATTACAGATTAATTTGTAATTTCAGATAAAACCCACCTGTTCAGCCTACTCCTATAAAGACTGTGTGGAGAACAAGGCTGTCATAAAATTTGTCAACTTTTTCATATCTCCACTGACAATTCTAGTGACAATGCTTTATGGAAGTGTCTTCCTGCTTACCTTTCAAGGACACTTTACCCAGTCTTAAAATTTTGGCCTCTGATCTCTTAGATACCATAATTAACACTAAAAATATTTACCTTTACAAAGAAACATATTAACAATCCACTGAAGTGTGGTTTTTTTATAACACCTAAGACAAAACAATAACTCTTAAATAAAACAAACCCACACCAGTACCTTTTAGAATTTCCAAACTTATATGCCATTTAGCATACATTATATGAGAAAAATATCAAGATTTTAGTGCGATTTGAGATGGATGGTGCCAGGTCTGTTTCTTTATTTGATTGCTTTTCCTATCTTCTTTTGTTTTTAAATAGGATTGCATATCCTCTCACTATTTATCTTCCCTCTAGGCCTTCATTTCTTAAGCATTTTAAAATACACCTTCTCATATCCATTGGGATAAATAATTTGGAAAGAATATTTCTGCAAAAAATGACATGGAAATAGTGCCATTTAAATTCTTCTTAGGAAAATACCACTATCTCCAAAAGAACAATAAAGAAGCAAAATATTCTCCAGAAACATGTTCCTCTGTCATTATTTCTTTAAAATTTTTATTTGAAGAATTATCTAATGCAATAAGAAATATAAATAAAAGGCATACAGATTAGAAAAAAACTTTTTGTAGACATCATGTTTATCTACATAGAAAATCCAAATGGATCTATAAAAAAACTCTAAAAACTAATAGCTGTTGAGCAAGTCCACAAGATAAAATATCAGAATACTAAAATCAGTATTATTTCTGTTTGTTGTTAGTATTTCAATTTTATACCAACTGGAAATTGGAAAAAATATATAACATCACCTTTTATAATAGTACAAAAAATTCTTAGGTATGAACTTAACAAATATTTACAAGATTTCTTTTTCTTTTCTTTTTTTTTTTTGAGTTGGAATCTCACTCTGATGCCCAGGTTGGAATGCAGTAGCATGCTCACAGCCATTCCAGCATTGACCTGCTGAGGCCCAGAGATCCTTCTGCCTCAGCCTTACTAGTAACTGGAACTACAGGCATGTTCTATTATACCTGGCTAATTTTTTGATTTATTGTAGAGATAAGGTGTCACCATGTTTCCCAGGCTTGTCTCAAACCTGCTGGCTGAGGCAACCCTCTCACCTTGAACTCCCAAAGTCCTGGGATTACAGGCTTGAGCCACCACGCCCAGCTATTTATAAGATTTCTATGGCAAAAATGATAGGCATCTGACAAAAGAAATAAGACTTAAAATGGTATATCATGTCCATGTGAAGATATCAATACTAAGACATTAATTCTCTTCAAACTATTCTATAAGTTAACTGTATCCTCAAGCAAAATTTAATTTAAACTTTTGATAAGTATCAACATCCTGATTTTAAAAGTATATGGTCAAGAAGGTCAAGAAACTACAATAGTAAACGTAACTTTTAAAGAAAAACAAGGTTGAAGGATTTGTACTGCTTGATCTCAAAGCTTACCACAAAGCTACAGCAATCAAGATTATGGGGAATGGGTGAATTGATATATTGATCAAAGAAAAAGAAGAAAAATTTCAGAAATAGATTAACACAAAAATAATCATGTGATTTTAACAAGTGTTAAGAAGCGATTCAATGGAGAAAATATATATTTTAAAGCAAATGGTGTTTGGACTAGTAGATATACATACGAAATATAATATTCTCCTCTCACTATAGGAATTAGTTAAAAATCAATTATAAGCGTAAATGTAAAAGAAGAGAAGTATATACTATCTCCCACTCATTAGGATTGCTACTGCAAAAAAAAAAAAAAATTAAATAAATAAATAAATACATAAACTACTCCATGTTATAGCATGTATCAGAATTTTCTTTTTTTCTATTTAAGACTGAATAGTATTGCATCATGCACATGTAAGAAATTAATCATTTAATCTGTTTAT